>JAVJIF010025470.1:0-71929 GCA_038442645.1 Agave tequilana | reverse complement strand
AGCTGAGATTTTGAAGCTATTAGACATGGGATTATCTATCCCATATCTGATAGCCGGGATTAGTCCAGTTCACGCTGTGCCAAAGAAGGCAGGGTTTACCGTGGTAGAAAATGATAAGAACAAATTAGTGCAAACTCATCTTCCAACGAAGATTAAAGTCTGCATTGATTACCGAAAATTAAACGCTGCCACATGTAAAGACCGCTTCCCCCTTCCATTCATAGATCAAATGCTCGAGAGACTAGCCAGACATGAGTATTACTATTTCCTGGATGGATATTCAGGATACAATCAAATCCCTATCGCTCCTGTGGATCAAGACAAGACTACTTTCACCTGTCCCTTTGGAACATTTGCATACTAAGAATTCCTTCGGCCTATGCCATCTCCCGTAACGTTTCAACGTTGCATGCTTAGTCTTTTTTCTTACATGGTGGAAAGATTTTGGAGATTTTCATGAATGATTTCTCTATTTATGGTGATTCCTTTGAACAATGCTTGCACCATCTTAAGCTGGTTTTACAATGATGCATGGAGAAAAACTTGACACTCAACTGGGAAAAAGTGTCATTTTATGGTCAAGAAAGGAATTGTCCTAGGGCACGAAGTTTCAAACAAAGGAATTGAGTTTGACAGATCAAAAGTGAAAGTAATAACAAAGTTCCCTGAGCCAAAATGCTTAAGAGACATTAGATCATTTCTAGGGCACGTTGGCTTCTATAGAAGATTTATTAAGGAGTTTAGCAAAATTGCTAGATCTTTAATGAATCTCTTAGGAAAATATTTGTCCATCAACTTTGATGAAGAGTGTCTACAAGCTTGGGAAGAGCTTAAGTACAGACTTGCCTCGGCGCCAATAATCTCAGCGCCAGATTGGACTAGGCCTTTTGAAATCATGTGTGATGCCTCCGATTATGCCATAAGCGCTGTTCTCGGACAGCATACTGATAACAGGCAACACGTGATTTACTATGCTAGTAGGATGCTTAACGAGGCCCAACTAAATTACACAATGACTGAAAAGAAATTTTTAGCAGTTGTGTTTGCGTTAGAGAAATTTTGCCAATACCTACTAGGGTCTAGGACAACAATTTTCACTAATCACTCTGCTCTTAGATACTTGATGCAAAAGAAGGATGCAAAGGCTAGACTGATTTGATGGATACATCTTTTGCAAGAGTTTGATTTGAAAATTAAAGACAAAAAGGGCATTGAGAATATGGTGACAGATCACCTTCGAGAATTCCAAATGCACCAATTGAGAATATACCTATCAATGAAAACTTTCCTGACGAACACATATTCACGATATGTAAAGAGCCCTGGTATGCCGATATAGCAAACTACCTTGCAACTAGGCTAACACCTTCAAATTGGTCAGTTCAGGACAAGCATCGCTTTATGAGACAAATATGATTTTTCTTTTGGGATGAACCATATTTATTCAAATATTGTCCTGAGCAGATAATTAGGAGGTGTCTTCCTGAGGATGAACATCATAGTCTTTGACATTTTGTCACGAATTAGCTTGCGGTGGACACTTTGGTCCACGAAAGACTACTGAGAAAGTCCTTCAAAGTAGGTTCTACTGGCCCACTTTCTTTAAAGACGCTTATACTTTTTGCAAGCTCTGCGCCAGATGTCAAATGACAGGTCGAATCACACATAGAGACATGATGCCCCTTACACCGATCCTGGAGGTAGAAATTTTTGATTTGTGGGGCATCGATTTCATAGGACCCTTTCCTCTGTCTTACGGCAACAAATTCATTTTGGTAGCTGTAGGCTATGTCTCAAAATGGGCTGAAACTATTCCAACTAAGACAAATGACAACCAAGTAGTCATCAAGTTCTTACGTAAAAACATCATATGACGCTTTGGAGCCCCCCGTGTGATAATTAGTGACAACGGGAGTCATTTCTGCAACCGGGCTTTTGAAGCACTAATGCGGAAGTACTCTATCTCTCATAAATTTTTCACAACTATCATCCTCAAACGAACGGGTAAGTGGAAGTCTCCAACAGACAAATTAAACTGATACTAGAGAAAACTGTCGGACAAAACCGTAAAGACTAGTCCATCAACTCGTTGATGCCCTATGGGCATATCAGACAGCCTACAAGACTGTCCTCAATATGTCTCCATATCGAGTTATATTTGGAAAGCCCTACCATTTGCCTGTGGAGCTAGAGCACCGTGCTATATGGGCACTAAACAGCTGAATTTGGACTTAGACAAAGCCGGTGATTTGAGAAAGCTGCAGATATTCGAGTTAGAAGAGTTAAGGAATGATGCATATGATAACACTCGGATCTCTAAACACAGAACTAAGCTTTTACAAGATAAATCCATTCATAGGAAAAATTTTTTCTCAGGACAAAAAGTTTTGTTATATAACTCTAGACTCCACCTTTTTCCTGGTAAGCTGAAAACCAGGTGGTCAGGACCATACGTTGTGAAAATTGTCTTTCCTCATAGTGCGATTGAAATTTCCGATCCAAAGAATGGCAACACGTTCAAAGTCAATAGTCACACCTAAAGCCATTCTTCACCACAGAATTTGAGTCACACATATTCTTGAACTGGGTCTTTTTGACCCAGTCTATGTGTGACCAAGTCATCCTACACTCTTCCCCAATATCTCTTGAAAATTATTTTGGGACCTCCCTTGTAAAATAAAACAAAATAAAAATTAAAAATTAAAAAAATAATAATAATAAATAAATAAAATAAATAAAAATGTGTAATAAGAAAATAAAAAATTAAAAAAGGGACTTAAGTGCTAAATAGCACCTAGGTTTTCTTCTCTTTATACACTCCTTTTCCCTTTTAATAACCTGAATTTCCATGGGGTTGTAATTTTCAAATTTTATCTAGGGCAATTTTGAAATTCTACCCTTCTCAGGCCCCTATATATACCCCCATCCTCTTTTTCTTTCTTTAACCTATATCTCAAACTCAGATCTGAAAAGGGAGCAGTGAGCGTCGCCCCCCAAATTTCCTGAGACCCTGCCTCCCTGAAAGCACCGCGTTTGCTCGACTTCTGCCGCAGATCCGCGGCCAATTTACAGCTTCTGGAGCGCCGCCAAATTTTTCTGCCATCGCCCCCTCTGTAGATCCCCGATCTACTATCGGATTATTTGCTCACGCTGCGGATTGCTCTCTGCATCCCAATTTGGTTTCCCCCCACGTAATCTGGGGAGGTTTGCGTATCTCTTTCCTCTGCTTTGTAATTTTCATCATGGAACCATCCATCTTTGTTGAAAAAGACTTTTCTAGAATTTTTAGCGATGTTAATAGTTATGGTTATATCTTTTTGGATCGTATTCGAGCATGGAATTGGTATGAATTAGTTTTATGATAACTCCGATCACGAGGTTTACCATTGTCCCGAGCTCGTCAAGCTCTTCTATACCTCAATTGATCAAGCCTCTATCAATTTTGACACAAATCAATTCATGGTGCACATGCCTACTGGGGACATTGTTATCACACTTGCTCTGTTGGAGGAATTCACACACATCCCTAGCAACCCACACCATCGCGACCCCTTGCAATTAATTGACTACATGACAGTCATGGGGGCTCGCTGTATCGAGCAGATAGGGGGCTCAAAGCCAATACGACATTTTAAAGCATACATTGCGTTGGACGCTGGATCCAACGCAACATATGAGGGCTTGACCATACGACCTCCTTCAACAGGCCGATGCTGCAGATCATTAACGACCTCATGACTAGGTAGCATACTATCTGCATTAACAAGACCATCTTTCATTGTATCCTTACCAACTCCTCACGCACACGCGGTGCAAAGTACTCGCACCCAGTTTTGATCACTCGTCTATGTAGGACCTCTTACCATATGCAGTCTTTAACTCTTATGATAGGGTGTTTGCTGTAGTTGAGAGGGCGACTAGCGCTTACAATAGTTGTCTCCATGCGGTCTGGACCCCAAGTGTTCAGCCCGAAGATGCCCCAGTTGAGTCCTCTTCGGACGAACTTTTGGAGGATGAGGATGATCCAGCCTTCTGGTAGCAGGACCCCCCAGCTGATTCACGTGCCTTCATGTCTACCATTTAGCGCGGCGAAGAAGATATTTCGGGGGCAGGTTAGACTATGTAAACAGGTCGAGGAGCAGACATCTCGATTGGACTGCATCGAGGAGGGTCTACGACGTTCACAGTCAGCCGGACCAAGCACCACTGCTGGTCCGAGCCGCAGGAAGGGGTGACACATTTTCTTCACCTATTTCATGCATTATTTTACTTGCATATATTGGGGACAATGCATGAGATAGGTATGGGGGTAGATACTAACATAGGATTTTTCTAGCTTTTCTAGGATTTTCTTTTAGATTTTTCTTTTAGGTTTTTCTTTTCTTATATTTTTCTTCTAGTTTTTTTCTTTCATTTTAGATTTTTCTTCTAGGTTTTTTCTTTATATAAAAATAAAAAAAATATTTTCTGTGATCCACTTTTGAAAAGAAGTAACTTGATTTTAGTAATTAAGGAAATTCTAAACTAGGATTTCTTAACATAAGTCAAAATAAGAAGTATTGTTGGATCTTTAGGTTAAGAAAAAAAAGAATAGAAAGATAGCTAGATTTTGAACTTTTCCTAAGCACTATATACACTTACATATTGAGGGATTAATCAAGGACTTAGTAACTTTGTTTACATTATATATATATATATAATATATATATGACAATCATAATCAAAATAAAAACTTGATCACTAATTAAGCTGGTTAGTTGTGCCTTAAGAAACATGACGAGTCATGCCTAAAGGTGGTTGAGTCCTTAGCATTCACCTTAGGGATGTATCTTCATCTGGTGCCCTAAGATTATCTGGTCTGGGAGTCATCGGTAAAAGGCTCGCTACATGGGTAAATTAGAAAGCCTAATGAAGCTAAGGGAATAAATGTAAATAAATAATAAACATATATATATAAAAAAGAGAAAAAGAAAAAAATTATTATATATATATATATAAATAAATGTACTATAGTCTAAGAAAATTCCTCATAGATATAGATGTATATATTTAGGCCTGATACAAAATCTAGTTCTCTATCTATTCTTGGAAACTTAACCTAAGTTGAAAACGAAACTTCGAATGGAAACTTATAAAAAAGAAGGAAAAGTTTAGGGTAACCTAAAACCGATAGATCACCAGAATTCTTGAAAAAAATGTATCATAAACTTTTTTCTTTCTTTTTTATAAAAATCACTAACTTTTTCTTTTTCTTGGGATTTTGTGGGTGCAATCCGCTAAAAACCCTCAGGAGACAACACTCCTCCTCTAGGGTAACCTTAGAGGTTTAACGGCTTGTTGCACGAGCTCAGTGTAATCGTGTCACCTACAAAAGTGGTGTAATAATTTAGTTAGGGTTTTTTTCTTTGCTTATTTTGCTCGGGGACGAGCAAAAGCTAGGTATTGGGGTGTGATTGGAGTTCATTTATGCATCATTTTATACCACCATACTATGCTTTATGTTAATAAAAATGGGGTTTTTATTGCTTTTCTCTCTTATTTTTCAGGTCCAATATTAAATTGAGAAGAAGGCCCAATTTTTGTGACTTTTAAAGGAATGGAAGAGGAATTTAGAAGCCCAGAATAAGGAAGCCCGAATTTGGACTGATCCAAAGCATATTCTCCACCTTCTAGAAGATCCAGCTGGGCACACGAGGCATAACAGAATGGCAGTGAATTCGTTGGCGCAACGGCCAAGATTCTGCCACAAAAACGCGGCTCTGGCCGCGGATCCGCGGCAGTCCTTTGGCCGTTGATTCAGCGATTGATCCGACGGCTGTGGTGGGATGGCCTCTTCTCCTGTAAGCTATAAATAGACCCCTAGGGCCTCTGTAAACGAGAGAGGAAAGAATAGCATTCTTGTTTAGGAAAATTGTTAGGGTTTCTCTAGGTTTCTTTAGTCTCTTGTGTAATTTTCATTTTCTCCTTCTAGACCCAAAAAAAGAGAGAGGGGGTGAGAAATCTTTGTAATTGAAGAAGGTGATAACTCAATACAGGGATCAATCTTTCATTTCTCAAATCTTTTCTTCTTCTATTGCATTTTTCTTCAAGTTTTTTACTTTCTTGCATTTAATTTCTACCATGTATTTTTATTTGTTCTTTCTCCCTATGGCTAGCTAACTCACTAACATGACTAACTAACTTCTAACACTACTAACTATTAACTCTTGGGTGATTGCTAACTCTTATAAATCATTGGATGTCTACTTCTAGTCTTGCAATTTATAAGTTTTTTTCATTCCAATGAAGATGAGTTATGTTCAATTCTTAGTAAATGCTTTGTATCTCCTCCATATGATTCATATGTGCCTCACTTAGAGTCTTGTCTCTTGAACAAGTGCCTTGAAGGAACATGAAGATGGATCACTTCATTATGCTAATAACTATTGTACATGTTTTTTATTTCATGCTAGCTTGATTATAGCTTTGATGGACAAATGAATCTTACATTCTTTTCTAGCATACCTAAGTGTGACTACCCATGTTCCATTATTGAAAATCTATTTAGGGAGCCGATGATCCAAGGAGGCCACCTAGCCAAGCCTAGATGAGAACACATCCTCGACATGGGACAACATATCAACTTGACAAAGTAAGATATACTATTGTCGATGAATCAACATGAGGCATGCATCACCAAATGAGAGTAGTCATTTAGTAGTGTAGAATGTTAGTTAGTCATGGCTTTCTCTCTATCATATTTCAAACACTTCTCTAAAATATTCTCTTTTTAAACATCACCTTTTTTCATTCTGTCTTATCATTCCGATTTTTCTCTTTTTCTTACAAAACCTACAAAGATTTTTCACACTTTTCCACTTCATTTTGTTTTACATTCTTAAAAAAAAGAAGAACTTTCGTTTTTCTTCTCTAAAATCTCAACATAAAAACCTTGAACGCTTCCATCGCGAACCCTTCCTGCGGATACAACCTGTCATAGCTTGTTCTACGAACGGTGATTCAAAGGAGTAAAGTAAACCTTCATATACATTCAGAGTTTTGATCATCAGTACACGGACATCAACGGCTTACTCTAAACCCTTTCTCAATACAATTACTCTTTTCGAACAAATACCGCATGAGCATTGTGACTCCGAATGGCATAACAAGGAACTTGAAATGTCCATATCGCGTCTGAAAAGCAGTCTTAGATACATCCTCAGCATTCACTCGCACTTGGTGATAACCATAATAGAGATCTAGCTTAGAGAATACTGTGGCTTCCCCCAGTTAATCAAAGAGATCATCAATCTGGGGTAAGGGATACTTATTCTTGACTGTGACGTGGTTCAGCTCCAGTAATCAAGGCATAGTAGCTAGCTACCATCCTTCTTCTTAACTAAAAGGACTGGAGCGCCCTAGGGTGAATCACTCGATCGGATTAACCCCTTATCAAGAAATTCTTGAATTTGCTTCTTCAGTTCCGCTAGTTCTATCGAAGCCATGTGGTGCGGTACCTTGGAAATAGGGGCTGTTCCAGGCGAGACTTCGATACTAAATTCAATCTCTTGAATAGGGGGTAGTCTAGGGAGATCCTCAGAAAATATGTCAAGAAATTTACATACCACTTCAGGCATATTAACCTGCTCCTTAGAGTTCAAGGACTCAAACACTCCTTCAATTGACTCTTCTTGAATTGGGCTTGCTCCAGAGTTACATCCCCAGCATGGAATTCAAACTCTAGATGACTGGGGACCCAAAAAGTAACTTTCTTATTTCTACAGTCAATGAGAACACAAGAAACGCCCAACCAGTCCATGCCCAAGACAACGTCCAACCATAGTCATTTATGACTATCAGGTTAGCTAGAAACTCTCTACCATATTTCACTATAGGGGACCTCCTACATTCTTTAGAACAGATAACTATCCCACCTCCTGTGGCTATGTTTTAGGGATTAACCATATCATCACAAGAAATGTGGTGCCAGCAAAAAATTTTGCAAAAATAAAAGATTGGGTAGCCCTGAAATCGAAGAGAACATATGCAGGAATATAGTACTAAGATGGTACCTGCGATGGCTTCATCAGCCACTTCAGCTTCCTCTAAAGTCAGATTGTAGGCCCGACCCTGCCTATTCACTGGTCAGCCTTGTTGAGGAGTCTTTTCCTTGGTTCTAAGGAACATCTCCTGCTGGGTTGGAAGTGCAACTTGGGTTGTGCGCGAGTTGGGGCCCGCTGCGACATGGGTCCTCTGGATATGAAATTGTTGCCTTGGGAAAGTCACGGAGCTGATGATCACTAGTCTGCAGGCCAGGTACTTGTATTTACCTATCTATAATCTTTCAGAGCATGACCAGGCAGATGATAGAAGGTGCAGACCAACTTCTTCCGAGCTACTATGGGAGCAAGTGCCAGAATCAGCGCAAGCCTCTTGGGTGGTAGGGGCCTGACACCGGATCTACCAGGAATAGGGTCATTGGGCATTTCTGAGAGAGCCCTAGCAGTCACCTCCTTTGTTGTAAGATCTGCTCCTGAGTCCTAGCTGTCTCCAGAACTTGGGTATAGGTGTTGAGTGCAAGTACAACAATATGGCTCTGAATGTTGATATGCAGCCCTCGAAGAAACCTCTTGGCACGGTCCCCTTCTTGTGCCACCATGTATGGAGCAAAGCGACTGAGTCTGGTAAATTCTGTGGCATATTGATCGACAATACGTCCTCTTTGATTCAAGTTAATGAATTGCCGCTCCATCTCCGCTTTGGTAGTCATAGGAAAGAACTTTACCAAGAAGCTCTCACTGAATATCTTCTAGCTGATGGGTGGAGTCAGCCTTTCCATCTCAGTGGCCCACCAAATATGCGCGATATCAGTAAGTTGGATGCTCACTACATCAACCTGACCTTCCACAAGAATTTTTGCGGCATTCAGCATTTGCTCCGTCTTGATCAGCCACTGTTCTGCATCCAGTAGTGTCTCATTTTCTGAGAAGTTACTTGGGTGCAATCTTTAAAAATCTGAGGTGCTTCCCACCTTAGTCGACGCGTGGTCAGAGCTTTACCCCATCGAGCATGCTCCACAGTCTCTTGGGTCCTCGTCACTCCAGCCTGAAGCAAGCCATTCTGATTCTACTGCAATTCCAACATGCGTTTCAGAGTTTGGAGGATCTCCGTGTTCTCTGAGGTTGGGTCGACTTGGGAGGAAGAGGGGTCATTCTATTTCGAGCCATGAGTGTCTAAAACGGATAAGGAATAGTTTAGAAGGAAATCTAAGACACGAATTTAAGCTAACGATGTGTATCCAGATAATTATAGATGCTTTTGTTTATATGTGAACCTGATTATCTTTATATGGTGTGAAATCAAAATAAACCTGGCTCTACTACTAACAAAACCATGTCACGCCCAGCTTCTCAAAATACAGAGTATGGGTATGCGAGATGGCCAACATATATTCACAAAGAAGGAAATTTCTTCCGTGAATACCTTACGCTGTAATAAATGAGCCAAATTCACGCACACATATGCAAAAGACAACCAGAAGTTTTATTTTCACATAAAAGATATACATCTACAATAGTCTTTGTCTGGATATAAGATTGAGAACATAACAAAGTAGAAATAAAAAGAATACAATTTTTGGCATCGGGACATCATAACAAGACAAAATGCCTGAATACATAAGACAAAAACTCGAACTCACGATACCTTCAGTAGTCTTCCAGATTTCCTTCGAACAGTGGCTCATCAGTCTCCTCTAGCTTGATGCTGAAAATTAAAGTCCATTCGAAGTGGACCAGCATGTGCATACACGAGAAGAGGAAATAATAATATGAAAATGTGAAAGTAAAGTGGTAATATAAGTAGAGTACTAGAAAGAATGAATAATAAATTTGACGGGAATATAAACTGACAGGTAAGATACCAGCGAGAGTAACAAAATACTAGATCATGTGAAATAAGATCATATATATATACTTTGACATGTATATAATGAGCATGAAGCACTCTAGATGAGTAATGTCATATATCATAATCATTAGGTCACAAGAACACAAGATCACAAGCTAAGAATAATATGGCCAGTCCAGGAACATCATATAGTGAAGATTATCCATGTCACAAATGATAATTCTAAGTCTAGTATATTTTATTACCTTAACTAATGTAGCTATCCTGTGCCCCATCCCATAGGATAACTACATATCTAATAAGTAATGTTTTAGTGGATCCTGATAGTAGGAAGAAATAGTTCACTGTACTCAGGTATCATGTTACATGTAATAACAGGAGTGCGCATAAATAACAAGATCATGTGTAGCATCTAAACCAACATGGGGTCGCCCTTCAAGCACACCTCCCTGAATTTTTCCTGTTACAGTCTTCCCCAGTAATCCCAACTTGGTTAATTTTAATAATCAATGTAAGTGCAAGATAATGTGTGACTCAGCGTGACAAGATTAGGGATCAGTATCAAGTGTCTCAGTGTCAAATAGTGATTACAATCATATGAAAATTTCAGAAAAATGAAAACGGTGACAACATCGAGTGATAAATGCATAATAGTATAAGTGATGCCAGTGTATTAGGATGTAGATATAATCATAAAATAGTAATCATGACATAGGGTGACGTCAACTTAATTATATAATATTTACTAATTTATAGTTATACTTAAATGATCATTTATATAATAAACATCCTATATATGCATGTCTTACAATACATATGATCATGGAAGGTTATGGGAATCAAGATCGAAAAGAAATTTATAAACTAATAAAGGAACACAGAGGAGAGAGGGTATGTGTACTTGCCTGATGTTGTTGAATCTGAATTTCCGTAACTGCAATCGACTCTGGGTAAAATTTGCGGCCTAAATATTATGTGAATTAATTAGAAACTTAGCATGTTCTTATTCAATGATATGTTGAATGAGCATATATTTTTACTATTTAGTATATTTTGGTTGGTTAATATTTTCAAATAATTCATTTTTGAATTTTTAGCAACCATTTAAAAATTTATATTCATGATAAAATACATGCATAAACTAATACATTGATCTATAATGTTTACATATTGCTGAATTATAAATTTTATATTCTTTGTGATATTTAGAAATTTATTGGCAATTTTTAAATAAATGATCACTAAATAATAATTGCAAAAAATATTTAATTTCATGTTATTCTAAGTAATATTGCACTTAAAATAATTTTACAGAGTCCTAAATTTATTTTGTGATTTTCTATGAATTTTCTGGAATTTTTAGAGTTTATTTCGAATTTTTCTGAATTAAAATAAATATAAAAATGAATAAAAATCAATAAAAGGTTTAATGGGTCTGTTTGCTACAGTAATGGATCTTCTATTGTAATGTGTTTCGGACTGGGTCTGCTACAATAAATTACTACAGTAAATTTTCTACTTTTTTATTATATTTTATTTATTTTCTTTTCTTTCTTTTTTTTCTTTTTCTTTCTTTTTTCCTTTTTCTTTTTCTTTTTTTTTTAGGCCGAGTTCGGGTCTATAAATATAGACCTAGGTTGGCGTAGCCTGGGCTGGCCAGACCAGATCCAGGCCTGGCCAAGCCTGGCTCAGGCCGAGCCAGGCTCGACCAGGCCCAGGCTGGCCTGTGCACAATTCCTCTTTTTTCCTCTTAAATTAGAATCATAAAAATCATAAAAAAATTTATGATAATTAGCATGTATGCCTTAGATATTCTACATAATTTTATTGAGATTTTAGCATAAGTTTTTCATGGTGAAATTATGCGTACTACGTGTTCGATGAAATGCCACACCGAGCTTAAATCTATGAAAATACAAAATAAAATACCTGAAATGCTTCCCTTCAGTTTGAAAGTTCTTCTCCTCGGCCAGCACTTCAAAGATTCGGGAGAGAAAGAGAGAGTATAGCGAAGAAGAGAGAGAAGTTTAGGTTTTACAAATGACTTGAGCTGGTGAGATACCCCTTTTATAGGCACCACACACACCCCTAGACCACCCCTGAGAGTTAAGCTACATGAAAAGAGTAGTGGGGGAGAAAGTGAGGGAGAAGTTAAAGAGTGGGAGAAGTTGGAGAAGATGGGTGGAAAATAGATGAAGGTTTAAAATAGTTGGATTTGGGCTTCTATACCATACACTAATGTGGCAACATGGTTAACTCACTACATTCTGTCTTATCCCACCAAGGTTCAAAACCTGGTGGCTACAAATAAATTTTGGATTTTATTTTATTTATTTTAATTTTTAATTTATTACTTGTTTATATTTATTTTTATTTTTGCCTTTTCTTAACTCAATTAAATTCCTATTTAATTCTAAAAAATCCTAAAAATTCTTAAAAATAGAAAATATTATTTTTAACATTACTAAAAAATTGGATTCATAAAATTCATTCCCAATTACAAATCAAAAATTTAGAAGTCATATAATAATATAGATGGGTCACAAATTTCAAGAATCTTCAATTAATTTAGAAAAATTTTGAAAAAAATCTAGAAAAATCTGAAATATTAGAAAATTTTATTAGAGTTAAAGTAGACTTAGTTTAAACCACTAGAATAGGTATTTATATCATGCCGACCACCAGTAGAAAATACCGGTGACTGGAGCCGAGGGTTATGAAATCCACCTAGAGGGGGTGAATAGGTGTCCTAGCTAATCTAATTACAAATGATGCAGAATTAAGAACTTAATTGCAACACACTATGTATAACCAGAGAGTGTAGCCAAATTTCTTGTGAAGGGCTCTAGACTATCTCCTCGAGATTCCTCTAAATTAAGAGTTGAGGTGTTTTATGAAGCTCTCTTGGTTCAACACACGTATGAGCACACACAAACTATATTTAACATATGAATATGAGCAATATGAAGTAATGCAATATATAAGAGAGATAGAGTTTAGAGATAGTAGATCAAACGCAAATAACAAGATATGTTTTGAGGTTCGAGCCACTGCTCTACGTCCCCGCCTTCACACAGAAGAATTTCCACTACGTCCATACAAGACCTCCCACAAAGGGAACCTCCATCGAGAAATTTGCAATTACAAACTTAGAGTATATAACTCCTCTCTCTAATATAACCACCTCTACTCAAGAGGTAAGGCACAAAGCTAAAACTACAATCACCTCTACACAAGAGGGATAAGGCACAAAGCTAAAGCTCAACCACAATCACCTCCACACAAGAGGGATAGCCACAAACCCAAAGCAAAGAAGGGATTACAAACTTGGTGATCACAATAGACCACAAACAACTCTTGGTGATCACAATATACCACAAATAATTTTTCTTATAAAAACAAGATCCTATAGATAGGATTAGATATGATAGCTCAAATGTGAGAAAACAAAGTGATTGGAAAGAAAAACAACAAAGAAAAATACTTGAAAAAAGCACAAGATAGATATTGAAAATAAGGATCAAAACTAATTTCCCAAAAACTCTCTTTTCCTTGATTTTTCCAACTCTTTAAAAACAAATAAAAGATAAAACTTTTGGCCCAAAAACATCTTTCGAAACTTGCCGCCAAACACTTGAAAAGATAGGAAAATAGCTCTCTAAAAATCTTGTTTAAAACAACCCAATAGAAGCCATTTATATAGGCTCTCAAGAATATAGCCGTTGGCAGCCAGGAAAGATCAAAATTGACCTTCCGATCGACCGTTCAACGATCGATTTTCGGACCGTTGTGACTCCGGTCGACCGCCTGGTCGACCGAACCTAGCCAGACAGTTGATCGCCCGGTCGACCGGTACTACCCGAGAGTTGGGTAGTTATAGTTATCAACCGCCCGGTCGACCGACTTTTCGACCGGCCTTTTAGGCTGGCCATATGCACGTCTTCATGCACATCAGTCGACTGGTCCGGTCGACTGCCAGCAGTCTCTGGCTGGGATTTTAGGGTAGAAAACATGGTCTTTTTAATTCCAATAAAATCCCATAAATCACATAAATTTCACAAAAATCAGTTCTTATAAATATTTGACGAACAAATATGTGTGACCAAAAATTAACACATAATACAAACTATTTGAACTAATTTGTGATATAGAAATTAAGCTTAAACAAAAAATGGTATTTTCCAAAAACCAAACTTTGAAATGGAAATCCGATTTTTCCCAAACTTGTATAAATACAAAAACATAATATTGAAACACATTTGAAGCATATTGTGTATTGATAGAATCCAATACACATGTAAATAATATATCTATGTTTTTGACATGAAATCTAAAGTAAATTTTGTTAATTTCAAAACTATAAACACATGAAATAGAATCATCAAAATAAATTTTTGTAATTATATGAGGCGTAGATGTATATAGATGAAATCTAATATACATTAAACCATGTAACTTGTTTTGATTCATCTATTCATGAAAATCATATATATGTATATTGAAAACCAAAACCGTTAAAACCAAAAAGAAACATATTGAACTTGTGTATGTGTGAACTTGAGCATATCAATACTAATCTATTTTACACAAGATCTAAACACAACTAAACTAAATATAAACCTAAGTCTTCTTGTAGAACTCCTTCTCCAAGCCGACTTGATCCAAACACGATCTGAAGAGCTTGACTCCATCTGAGTGCTAGACGCGATCTGATGCGCGAGCTCTTGAATCTACATGTATTAGCTCCAAAACTCCTTTGTTGAAGCTAAGCACCTACTAAGATCTGATAGTTAATCTGAGACTATATAAATCTAAGATCATTAATACTATAACTACATGAGTTAATTATCATCAAAACTATAGTGATGGACCTTTGGGCCAACAATCTCCCACTTTTTGATGATGACAACACTCATGAAGTTATATATGCAAAGATAAGTTTCATAGAAGCTCCCCCTTAACTCATGCATAACAATAAACAATAAAGATATTCAATAAAGTGCATAAACTAAACAAAACATATATACATAAATACCAAAATTAAATATGCATATATAAACTCACTAAATTCTTCTCCCCTTTTTTGTCAATTCATCAACAAAGGGGTGAAGACAATCAAACAATAAAGGTATATATGTGATATACATTCATGAAGAGGAGAGATGGTAAGTTTGCTCCCTTGCATACATGTATTACATGAAGAAGGGATGACTAGGCCATAACCCACATAAAGTATAATATTTAATGTATAGATGGAGATGTTAAGCTCTCCCTACACACGTGCATCACATAAAGAAGAGAGGTCAAGCTCTACAATGTGAGATACACTCAACATGAATCTATATATAGGGAAGATATTAAGCTCCCCTTGCATACTGAAATCAATAAAATTTGAAACCACTTTTAAAACTAATTTTTAAAATTTCTTGAGGTCAACAAAATGAATAATTATACCAATTGAAATTAAATTGTAGTTGATAAAAACAAATTTTGTACCACCTAAAAAATTTTAAGATACCAATAGTAGATTTTGATACCAATTGAAAGTGAAACATGACATAAATTTTGATACCAAATAAATACCAATTGAAATATTAATTATAGTGTCAATTGAAATACCAATTAAAATACCAATTGAAATCAATGTATAAGCTTGTAAAGATACCAATTAACATTTAGAATAAAATCAAACTTAACATAAACATAATTTTGTGCTTTAAGAATGTAAAGATATTATAAAACAAGCACAATTAAATTATATATATGTATATAGGAAAATTGAAGTACCTATTGAAATTGATAGTAATTGAAATTTGAAGCATATATATATAGGAAAACATATATTAGTTAAAATAACATGAAGATCATTTGTATAACTCATACCTACCACCCTATTCATGTACAAGTTTAAAAGATATTCATTAAAGTATATAAGGCATGGTCGCCCATCCCACCACCCTTAGATGATAGGGTTTTTAAAAATCATGATTTGAAAATATTTTAGCATAGTTTGAAAACTGTATAAATTTAAGAATCAAAAGACTAGTTTAAAATAATTTTTGAAAAACTAGTTAAAGATCCTTCAAAACATGAAATCAAATCATATATATCTCATAAAACATGTGTTTTATACAAAATTTGACACTTAAGATTTTTAAATCTCATGTAAGGCCTATAAAAACAAAGTCATGAGTAAACAAAAAAATGTGAGTGCACAATAATCATGTGAATAGCATATTCATGAAAATAATTAATATGGTTTAAAACAAAAATAATGATAATCATCAAATCTAAAATTTTCATTAAAACTCAACAAGCATCAAGGTGTATGTATGTTTTGTTGAAACTAAAGGTATACATACATATCCCAAACATAAACGAGTCCATAATAAAATAATACATGAAAAGCAAGTGACTCTAGGATAGACATGTATATCTAAAGTTTTAGACAAAATTGACATGTACATGAAGATAAGCATATTTTTGTGAAAACATGCACAAAAATAGGGAAAACAAGTATAAATGAAAGAATCATCAAAACTAGGTTATACATGTACATGTAATGAATACACATGAGTAATGAGGCACAAACATATAATAACTAAGGGTAGCTCACTACTTGTACAAGTATAAACACAAGTTTTAATAAGAACTTCATTTAAATAAGTAATCAAAAATATGAAGTGCAAAATCATAAACAAACATGATCATTAGGGTAAATGCTCGTGCTTTAGAGATAGGATATGCACAATAGGTAAACTATAGTGAGAACACAAAAATAATAGTCCATATAAACATGGGTGAATCTCAAATACTATGTATATCTCAAGTCTAATTAACATTACATTTAACATAATAAATATGAAAAACATAAAAATCAATACATGCTAAAAATATCAATTTCAAAAGCATGTAAACTAAAATAGGAGTTAGAGATAGTTACCAAAACCAATAGGACTAAGTCTCCAAATCATGGTGGTCCTCCCACCAAATATCCTTGAATGTGATGCATCCAAAAGTGTCACCATTTAGCTCGTAACACATCCACCATCAAGGCACCAAAACGCTCATGTTAAGTGAGAGCCCACACCTACATCAAATATAATAGGGGTGGATTTTTGTACCCATACCTTTTTGGGTCCATGGGGGTTAGCACCTTTTCTAACCTAAATAAGTTTATTGCAAAATTAGAAATATTTATTCTATCATAACAGAATTTTACAAGGCGGTCCGTACGTTCACAATGTGCACAAGTGTACACATGAGCATACTTGGAATCATGTGTGTGAGCATGATGAGCATGTGTATGCCGTGTTTGGTGTGAATGAATAAGTGAAACTTGTTTCTTTCGAAATATGAATTCTAATTTCTTGTGATCCATAGCACATTGGCTCAAAGTGGAGCCCAAATAATCTACACTTTTTTTTCAACATGCAAATATCATTTTCAATTGTTGAAGAAAAAGTGGAGTATGCATTCTTATCAATAGAGGGTATAAAAATAGAATCATGATAAGAATGAGAAGCCAAATTATTTTTCAAAGAATATTTTCATTTGAAACAATTTTAATTCTTTTGAAATCAATGCAATTTTATTTTTCAAAGAATTGTTCTCCTATAAAACAAAATAGAGTTTGAAGATAAAACCTCATTATTCTTCAAAACATTATCATAATCATTTTTATTCTTTAAAATTTGTTTTCTTTTAAAGCAAGGTCAAGTTGAGTTTTCAATGAGCCTCTTTCACTTGAATCTCAACCCTCTCTTGTAAAACTATGTTTAGCTTTAAAAATAAATTTTCATTTTCTTTTTTTAATTTAAAACTCTTATTTTTCAAAACCTTGTACTTTGGAACCAAATTTTCACAAAATATAGATAGTTCTTCATTTAATGCATGTGCATCCATGTTATCATCACAAGAAGAACTAGCATTATCATCAAGTTGAATATCCAAATGTACTTCAAGGGAATCATTCCTGTTGGCCCAAAGGCCCATCACTCTAATTTTAATGATGATTAACTCATGTAGTTATAGTACTAATGATCTTGTGTTTATATAGTTTCAGATATTTGATCAAGATCTTAGTCGGTGTGTAGCTTCAACAAAAGATTCGAAGTCAAGTTTTGAAGTTAGCACATGTTGATTCAAGAGCTCGCGCATCAAGCTCCCATCAAGTACTCAAGAGGAGTCTAGCTCATTAAATCAAGGTTTGGACAAAGTCAAGAAGGAGAAGAAGATTTTCAGGAAGACTTGAGTCTAGTTTTGTAAGTGTTAAGATTTATTTTTAAGTAAAATGTAAATAATAGATTAGTTGTGAATTTCTCAAGCTCATACACACACTAAAAATTTATACAGTATTTTCATAAGAATAGTTTTGATTTTAGAAAATACCGTTTTGGTTTTGAGCTTCAAAATATACATTCCTATGTTTCATGATTAGATTTCATCAAAACAAGTTTATATGTGTTTTGGATTTCATCCATGCACATTGTTGATTCAAAAGTTTAGAAAAACTTATTTGGTGATTCTATATCATATGTTTGAGTTTTGTACTTATCAAAACTTATTTTAGAGCTTATTGTCAAAAACATAGATATTCCATCTTATAAGTGTATTGGATCATATCCATATATACTAAGCTTCAAAAGTGTTTAAAATATCTTGTTTCTGTATTTGAAGAAGTTTTGAAAAAATCGTTTTTCAATTTGGAGATTGATTTTAAAAAATATGGATTTTTATTTAAGGCAAAATATCTTTAATACAAAAATGGTTCAAAATGTTTGTAATCTGTGTTGATTTTTGATAAAATGTTTATACATCAAAGTATTTCAATGAACCTATTTTGTAGATTTTATGTGATTTTATGTGAATTTATAAGATTTTATTAAACCTAGTTCTTATCCCCAGATTTGCAGACCAGGCTTTCTGGCGGCCAGTCGACCGAGCCAGAAGTCGGTCGACCAGGAGATCGATTGATGTGCTCAAAATGTGCACAGTAATTTGGGCTTGAGGACCGATCGACCGCACGGTCGACCGTCCGGAGAGCTGTGCTCTCTGGATTTGCCTCGGTCGACCGGGCGATCGACCGGTAGGTCAAAGCCCGGTCATGGTCGACCGAGCGGTTGATCGGCAGCCCCAATGGTCAGAAATCTGACCGTTGGCTGGTCGACTGATAGGTCTTTTTGACATGCTGTTTGACCCCAATAGCTAGTTTTTGGGAGTCTATAAATTAGGGCTGCTTTGGGCTGTTTTGCATAAGATTTCAAGAGAGTTTTTAAGCTAGTTTTTCCTACCTCTCTTAGGATTTTTCTCCACTTGTTTTAGAGCTAATATTTTCATATCAAACAGAGAGTTTTTTAAGAGTGTTTTTCAAAAGAGTTTTCTTGAGCTTTTCACCACAACTCTATCTTGTTTTTCTCACACCAACATGAGCTTTTCAGTGCTATATCAATCCTTTAAGGATCTTTGTTATGAGAGTTATTTTTGTGATCAAGAGAAGTGATCACAAGTTTACATCCTTGTATTGTGAAGTGTTGTAGAGATTGAGGCCTCAGTGAAGAAGTGTTTTGTTGTGATCAAGTGAAGTGATTGTTGGCCCAAAGGCCCTTCACTCTAGTTTTGATGATGATAACTCATGTAGTAATAGTTTACTAATAATCATGTGATATTTAGTTTCAGATATTTGATCAAGATATTAGCAGGTGATTAGCTTCAACAAAGGTGTTTTGGAGCTTTCACATGGTGATTCAGGAGCTCGCGCGTCAAGATCGCATCTAGCACTCGGTTGGAGTCAAGCACGTTGGATCGTGTTTGGATTAAGTCGGCTTGGAGACGGAGTTCTACAAGAAGACCTCAGTTTGTCTAGTTTATGGTTTAGATCTTGTGTTAAAGATTAGATAATGTTGATATGCTCAAGTTCACATACACACACTTGTTTAAAGTTTCATGTGTAGTTTTTTTTCGGTTTAACTGGTTTCAGTTTTTCATATGTTTTTCCTGGATAGATAGAATTAAAATAAGTTTACATGGTTTATATATATTAGATTTGATCTTTATACATCTATGCTTCATCTATTTAGAAAAAACTTATTTTGATAGTCAATTTCATGAGTTTCGAGTTTTGTATTTAAACAAAACTTATTGTTGTATTTAATGTCAAAAAAGTAGATATATTATCTTTTATGTATATTGGATTCTATCCATATATAACATGCTTAAAACTTGTTCAATATCATGTTTTTGTATTTACATGAGTTTTGGAGAAAACGATTTTTCATTTCGAAAATCCAAGTTTTGAAAAATACGGTTTTTGGTTTAAAACAAATTTTTAAGAACATAAAAATTGTTCAAATAGTTTATAGTATGTGTTGAATTTTTATCACACATATTTGTACTTCAAAGATCTAATAAAAACTGATTTTTGTAGAATTTATGCGACTTTATGAGATTTAATTAAAAATAAAAACCCAAGTTTTTAATCCCTATAGTGTTGGACCTGGCTATCTGCCGGTCGACCAGACCAGTCGACCGAGGTAGAAGTCGGTTACTAGTTGTGCACAGAACGTGCACGCAGCCCAGGCTGGGAGGCTGGTCGACCAGGTCAGTCGACCGCCAGAGAGCTTCTGCTCTCTGGAAATGACCCCGGTATACTGCCTAGTCGACCGGCCGGTCGACCGGTGGCTCAATTGTCATAAATATGACCGTTGGCCGGTCGACCGCCCCGTCAACCGGAAGGGCAGTTTTGCCCTTTGCCAGACTGCCAATGGGCAGAATTTGTTGGGGCATAAATACCCCCCATTTGAGCTAGTTTTGTACAACAATTTCAAGAGCAAAAATCTTCATCTTCTTAAGTGTTTTAGCTACAAGTTTTAAAAGAGTTTTGGTTTAAAGATTTTTTATCTTTATTTTTTAAAAAGGGTTGAAAAATTCAAGGAAAAAGAAAGTCTTTGAGAGTTGTTTTGATCTTCATTCATATATCAATATAGAGTTTTTTTCCAAGAGTTTCTCTTTGTGTTTTGATTTTCAAACTCTTTATTTTCTCACACTTGAGCTTATCTATCTATCTTATCTATTAGGATCTATATTGTAGGAAGAATTGGTTTGTGGTCTTTGAGATCACCAAGTGTTGTAAACCCTTATCTTTGCTTGGCTTTGTGCCTTTACCTCTAAGAGGAGGTTGTGCAATTAGGTTGTTGGTATCCCTCTAAGTGTAGAGATGATTGAGTTTGTTGGTATCCCTCTAGTGAGAAGTTGATATTGTGTTGGCTTTGTGCCTTGCCTCTAGTGAGGGGTTGTATCTGTTGAGAGAGGAGTTGTGTACTCTCAAGTTGTATTGCCCAAATCCTCAGTGGAGGCTCCCTGTGTGGGAAGTCCTGTGTGGACGATATAGTGAAAATCCTTTTGTGTGAAGGCGGGGACGTAGAGCTGGTTGCTTGAACCTCGAAACATATCTTTGTGTTTGTGTTTGATCCACTATCTCTAACTCTCTCTCTCTTATATTGTGCCTTGCATCATTTCATATTGTTCATATCATTTATATGCTTGAATTTGTTTGTGTGCCTTACTTGTATTCAACCAAGAGAGCTTCATCTAGCACCTCAACTCTTATTTAGAGGAATTTAAAGGAGATAGTCCAGAGCCCTTCATTGGGAATTCAGTTACATTCTTTGGTTATACTAAGTGTGTTGCAATTAGTTTTAATTCCGCATTATTTGTCATTAGATTAGGCATACACCTATTCACCCCCCTCTAGGTGTACTTTCAATTGGTATTAGAGCCTACGCTCCTGATATTAAATTTAATCACCTATGCGTGAGATCTTGGTTGCTAATCTAGTTTTTGTATTTGCACACATACTTGTTTACACACACTCATGGATTATCTTGCACCTCCCATGTTTGATGTTTCTAACATCAATACGTGGAAGCTTAGAATGAGTATGTTCCTAAAAACTTTAGGTTTGCATGTTTTTCTTGCCGCTACCAAGAAATCTTATCTTGGTAATAGCAAGCATATAGAGGTCAATGCACAAGCCCTAGAGGTACTTAGGCACACACTTAGCAAAGAATATTTGTCTATGGTTTCTCATTGTGATTCCGCTTTTGTAGTGTGGAACACGTTGACCTCTCCCGCGCTCCAAAAGACGAATCATGTGGAGATAGAATCTAGTGGAGGAGAATCTGAACAACATTACTATATGGTCCAAGGGAATGACTCCCTTGAAGTAAATTCAGAAACTCACTTATACGATTGTGCTAGTTCTTCCTGCGATGATTTAGTTGATGCCGATGCTTTAAATGAAGAACTTTTCATTGTTTGTGAAAAATTATTAGAAAAATATAAAGCTTTGAAAAAGAAAAATTTTGGACTTAATAAAGAAAATAAGGATTTGGTTACAAAACTTGATTTGGCTTTGCAAGAGAAGGTTGAGATTTCAAAGGAATGTGACTCCTTAAAATCCCAGCTTGAACTTGCTCTTAATGAAAATAAAATTTTGAAAAATAAAAATGATTGTGAAATTGTTTTGAAGAAAAATTTGGCTTTATCTTCATAACTTGATTTTTTATAAAAGAAAATGAATCTTTGAAAAATAAAATTATTTCTATTTCAAATGAATTGGATTTGGTTTCTAAGAAAATATTTCTTTGAAAAATGATATTGACACACATGTTTGCCATGCTAGTGTAGCCTCACCATCTAGTGTTACTATAGCATGCGCCACCTCTTCTTCTAATATTGAAAATGATATAAATATATTGAAGAAGAATGTTGATTGTTTGGGCTCCACTTTGAGTCAATGTGTCATGAACCACACACGTTTGGAATCCATGTTTCGTAAGAAACAAGTTTCACCTATGCATGCACACAAACCACGACATACACATGCTTCCCACATTCATATACATAACACTATGTATGCTCATGTGTACAGTTGTACACATTGTGAACGTAAGGGCCACCTTGCAAAAATTTGCTTTGATAGAATTAATGATTCTAATTTTGCAAATAGAATTGTTTGGGTTAGGAAAGGAGCTAACCCCCATGGACCCAAAAGAGTAAAGGTACCAAAAGCCACTCCTATTTTATTTGATGTTGGTGTGGGCTCTCATTCGACGTGAGGGCATTGGTGCCTTGAGGTGAATGCGTTCTGAGCTAAACGGTGACTATTTTTGATGCATCACTTTTAAGGAGAGTTTGTGGGAGGACCACGATGGTTTGGAGCGTAGAGATTTGCCCTTATAGTTTTGGTAACGATCTCTAACTCCCGTTTAGTTTACATGCTTTCATATTATTGACTTTTAGCATGTTTTGATTTTTCATGATTATTACATTAAATGCCATGATGATTAGAATTGTGATATACATATGTAGTATTTTTGAGATACATCCATGTTCTATTATGAATTTATAATTTTATGTTCTCACTTTAGTTTAACTATGTTGTATATCCTAGTCTAATACATGTGTATTTACATAATAATCATGTTGGCTTATATTTTTCATTTTATGCTACATGATTTGATTACATGTTTAAATGTAACTTTCATTAAAACTTGTGTATATATTTATACAACTATTGAGCCACAAATAGATTATTATATGCTTGTACTTGATTGCTCATTTGTACTCATTAGATATACTAGTATAACCTAGTTTTGATGATTCATGCATTTTGACTTGTATTCCCTATTTTTGGATATGTTTTTTTTATGATAATGTGTTTTAGCTTCATGTATATGTTGCCAAAATTATTGAATATACATGTATACCCTTGAGTCATTTACCTTTCATGCAAAATCTCTTTATAGACTCAATTGTGTTTGGATATGTATGTATACCTTTAGTTTTGACAAAACATACATATGCCTTGGAGCTCATATTGTTTTGATGAAAATTAAATTTTCATGTTTTTTAAAAGGAATTTCACATTGAGCTTAAATGTCTCATTCCATGATTTTGTTAATTACATGACTTTGTACACTCACATTATTTGATATTTACTCGTGATTTGTTTTCATGAGATTATATGAGCTTTATTGGTATTTCAGTATTGATGATTGTGTGATTTTCATGTTTTCATGAATATGTTATTGTTTTATTCCTTACTTGAAGGATTTCGTACTAGTTTTCAAAATTATCGTAAAACTAGTTGCGTTATTCTTCATTTGGTAGAGTTTTCAATTATACTAAAATTATTTTCAAACATATGTTAAAAAACCCTACCCATAAGGGCGGTTGGATGGGCGACCATGCCTTGTATGCTCATATTGAAAATCTATTTAAACATGTGCATGAAAGGGTGGTAGCATGAGTTAACACTTGATCCTCATCATATTTTCAATTGGTATCCCAATTGATGTTTTCATGTTTGTACACTCATCTTTGGTTTTCTATATATGTATGCTTCAAAACATCAAAAAGTATCAATTTCTATTGGTATTTACTTTTTCATACATATATATATGATTTGATCTTTACATCTTAAAACAAAAATTATGTTTATGCTAAGCTTGATTTACTCCTTAATGACTATTAGTTTTCAAATTGGTATTTTATTCAAGCTTATGCATCATTTTCATTGGTATTTCATAAAGGGGGAGAAAACTTCATGTTTTAGTTTTCAATCGATTGTATTTTCAATTGGTACCTTACTCCCACTCTTTATGATGAAAAATGATATGATTTGGTATATTATTTTTCAATTTGTTTCCTATGCTCTTAATGAAAAATATTTTAATTTGAATATGCAAACATTTTCAATATTGGTATAAAAAATCTTAAATTTACTTTATTCTAAAATTTGGTATCTTTATTGGAAAATGAATTGTTTAACAAAATAGTTGGTTTATTTTTCAATTGGTATCATATTTCATTTTAAATTGGTATCTATATTGAAATGAGTTATGTTTATATAAAAATATTTGGCTTTCACTTTCAATTGATATCAAAATTATTAAAATATTCTCATTTGGTATCAAAATTATAAAATGTTTACAATTGGTATCATGATTTACAATATACATATATATTTCAATTGGTATTAAAACATACAATGTTTCATTTGGTATCATAATTGGTATCAAAAGTTTTGATATGTATTGCTTATATGCAAGGGGACTCTATATATAGATTTATGTTGAGTGTATCTCATATTGAGGAGCTTAACCGTTCTTCTCTATGTCTTACACGTGTGTAGGAGGAGCTTCACATCTCCTTTTATATATTGTATATTATGTATAATGTGATTAGGGTCTAGTCACCTCTTTTTCATGTAATTCATGTATGCAGGAGGAGTTAACTTCACGTCTTTCCTCTTCATGAATGTATATAGCATATACACCTTTATTGTTTTGATTTATGCAAAAAGGAAGAAAAATATTATTTATGTCTTTAGTGTTTGTACCCCTTTATTGATGAATTGACAAAAAAGGGGAGAGAAATTTTGAGTTTTTATATATGCATGTTTGTTTAATTTGTTATCTTTTACCGTTGGTATCAAGAGCATCTTTTATCGGTACCAAGAGCATGTTTATTTCATTGGTATCAAATATCATATTTATGCATATTTATGTTGAGCATTCACGGCATATCTTTATTATTTATTGCTATGCATGAGTTAAGGGGAGCTTCTATGAAGCTTAACTTTAATCCATGCATATATAACTCCATGAGTTTTGTCATCATCAAAAAGGGGGAGATTGTTGGCCCAAAGGCCCTTCACTCTAGTTTTGATGATGATTAACTCATGTAGTAATAGTTTACTAATAATCTTGTGATATTTAGTTTCAGATATTTGATCAAGATATTAGTAGGTGATTAGCTTCGATAAAGGTGTTTTGGAGCTTTCACATGGCTATTCAAGAGCTCGCGCATCAAGATCGCATCTAACACTTGGTTGGAGTCAAGCTCGTTGGATTGTGTTTGGATCGAGTCGACTTGGAGACAGAGTTCTACAAGAAGATCTCGGTTTGTCTAGTTTATGGTTTAGATCTTGTGTTAAAGATTAGATAGTGTTGATATGCTCAAGTTCACATACACACACTTGTTTAAAGTTTCATGTGTTTGGTATTTCGGTTTAACCGGTTTCAGTTTTTAATATGGTTTTCATGGATAGATAGAATCAAAATAAGTTTACATGGTTTAATGTATATTAGATTTGATCTATATACATCTATGCTTCATCTATTTAGAAAAAATTATTTTGATAGTCTATTTCATGAGTTTGTAGTTTTGTATTTAAACAAAACTTATTGTTGTATTTAATGTCAAAAACATAGATATAATATCTTTCATGTATATTAGATTCTATTCAAATACAATATGCTTAAAAGTTGTTTCAATATCATGTTTTTGTATTTACATGAGTTTTGGAGAAAACGATTTTTCATTTCAAAAATTCAAGTTTTGAAAAATATGTTTTTGGTTTAAGGCAAATTTTCAAGAACACAAAAATGGTTCAAATAGTTTATAATATGTGTTGAATTTTTATCACACATATTTGTATTTCAAAGATCTAATAAGAACTGACTTTATGGAATTTATGTGATTTTATGGGATTTAATTGAAGATTAAAACCCAAGTTTTTAATCCCTATAGTGTTGGACCTGGCTGTCTGCCGGTCGACCGGACCGGTCGACCTAGGCAGAAGTCGGTCGACCGGTTCGGTCGACCGACGTGCACAGAACATGCACGCAGCCCAGGCTGGGAGCCGGTCGACTGCCAGAGAGCTTGCTTCTGCTCTCTGAAAATGGCCCGGTCGACCGGTAGGAGCTCTGCTCTCTGTTTCCAGCTTTTGGTTGACCGGTGGCTCAACGGTCATAAATATGACCGTTGCCGGTCGACCGGAAGGGCAATTTTTTCCTTTGCCAGACTGCCAATGGACAGGATTTATTGGGGCTATAAATACTCCGAATTTGAGCTGATTTTATGCAACAATTTCAAGAGCAAAAATTTTCATTTTCTTAAGTGTTTTAGCTACAATTTTTAAAAAAAATTGCCTCTAGTGAGAGGCTGTATTTGTTGAGAGAGGAGTTGTGTACTCAAAGTTGTATTTGCCCAAATCCTCAGTGGGTGTTCCCTGTGTGGGAAGTCCTGTGTGGACGATATAGTGAAAATCCTTCTGTGTGATGGCGGGGACGTAGAGGTGGGTGATCGAACCTCGAAACATATCTTTGTGTTTGCGTTTGATCTACTATCTCTAACTCTCTCTCTTTTATATTGTGTCTTGCATCATTTCATATTGTTCATATCATTTATATGCTTGGATTTGTTTGTGTGCCTCACTTGTGTTCAACCAAGAGAGCTTCATATAGCACCTCAACTCTTATTTAGAGGAATTTAGAGGAGATAGTTCAGAGACCTTCACCGGGAATTCAGCTACACTCTTTGGTTACACTATGTATGTTGCAATTAATTTTAATTTCGTATTATTTGTCATTAGATTAGCCATACACCTATTCACCCCCCCTCTAGGTGTACTTTCAGTGATCACCAAGTGTTCCGACATGTGGTTGGAGGAGTTGTAAGAGGTGCGGCCTTGGCAAGCTAATGTGCTTGCATGTGTTGTTATTGCAGGAACAAGTGAGGTACTTGCGGGTTCGGAGTTCTAGTGTGAACTTGTTGTAGGTGTTGCGGCACCGTGTGATCCAGTAGGATCATTTTTTGTGAAAATCCTTCATAGTGTTGAAAGCGGGAACGTAGAGCAAGGGTGCTCGAACCTCGAAACAATTCTCTCGTGTTTGCGATTGCTCTCTCTCTAACTTGTGTTTATATCTTGCATGCTTATATTGTTTATCTCTTTATATACTTGATATACTTGTGCTCAATTGATATATGCTTGGGATTGTTTGCTCACACTTGTATTCAACCAAGAGAGCTATAGTGGCACCTCAACTCTTAATCTAGAGGAATCTTGAGGAGATAGTCCAGAGCCCTTCGTCGGAAATTCAGTTACACTTTTGTGTTATACCGTATGTGTTTAGCTTAATAGTTTTCATTTGCATAAATAGTTTTTTATTCCGCATCATTTATCATTAGTTTAGCTTGTACACCTATTTCCCCCCGCATCTAGGTGTATTTTGAATTTGTGTCAGAGCTTTGTGCTCTTGAATTGGGTCTAACAACTATGAGTTAAAGATCCTCATTTTAGCTAATCACAATATTTGTTTACACACACATGAATTTCATGACACCTCCCATGTTTAACATCCTTAACGTCCAAACTTGGAAAGTTAAGATGTCAATATACCTCAAAGCCCTAGGTATTCATCTTTATTTTGCCAATATTAAAAATTCATATTGTTTAATGACAAACATCTTGAGGCTAATGCAAAAGCCATCCATGCATTAAAGAGTACCCTAAATGATGATTATTTATGTAGGGTTGCTAACTTTGATTCGGCTTTTGTAGTATGAAACACACTAGTATCCCTTGGTAAACGAAAGCAATACTATGTGGGAGTGACTCGGATGATGGAAGTGATGCTTCTAACATATGCTACATGATCAAAGGGGATGACCCCCTTGAGGTAAATTCTGAATCCGAGGTAGAAGAAGATATTGACATGCCTTAGGATGATCTTCCTCCCTTTTGTCAACAACTTCTTAAAAAGTATGAATTGTTAAAAATAGAAAATAAAAATTTGAAAAATAAAAATGATTTGGTTTCAAAAGAAAAGGATTCATTTAAAAATAAATTTGAAATTATTTCAAAAGAAAATGAATTTTTAGAAAAGAAGAATATTTCCTTGTCTTTAAAATCAAATGACATTTGTTAAGAAAATAATTCTTTGAAAAATAAAATTATTTTGGAAGAAAATTACTCTTTGAAAAGAAAATTTGTTTCAAAAGAAAAAGAAAACATTTCTAAAAAGAAAAAGATAGTTGATTCTCATTCTTGCCACACTAATAATATTGCACCCTCTTTTGATAAAATGAGATTCATGTTTTAAAAAGAGAATTGATTGTTTAAGCTCAAATTTGAGCAATTGTGCATTTAACCATGATAGATTGGAATCTATATTTTGCAAGAAACAAATTTCACATATACATGCACACCCTACATGGCATACATCACATATACACCATGTTCATGCACATCACAGTCATATGTATACTAGAGTGTACAAATGTACACATTGCGGCTGTAAAGGCCATTTAGCAGAGATTTTTTTAATAAGATAATCATATAAATTTTACAAGAAAAAATGTTTGGGTTCCTTATGATACTAACCCCCGTGGACCCAAAAGAAATGGGTACCAAAATCCCCACCAGTTGTATTTTATGTAGGTGTGGGCTCTCACATGACGTGAGAGATATGGTGCCTTGGTGGTGGATGCATGAGCTTGATGGACATTACAATTGATGCATCGCTATCAAAGATGTTTGGTGGGAGGACCACCCTGGTTGAAAACTTAGAGAATAGTTCATATGGTTTGGTAACTATCTCTAACTCCTATTTTAATTTACATGCTTTTACATTGATAATCTTTAGCATGTTGTGATTTTATGATCATGTTTTGTGATCATGTGGTGATTACTTGTTTAAATGTAGTTTTCATTAAAACTCGTATTTATACTTGTACAAGTAGTGAGTTATACTTGATTATTATATGTTTGTGCCTTATTGTTATTTGTACTCATTACATGTACATGTATAACTTAATTTTGATGATTCTTGCATTTACACTTGTTTTCCTATTTTGTACATGTTTTGCTTCATGTATATGTTATTTTTATCTAAAACATATAAATATACATGTATACCCTTGAGTCATTTGCTTTCATGCAAATTCTATTATGAACTCATTGTGTTTGAGATATGTATGTATATTTTTAGTTTTGATAGAACATACATACACCTTGAAGTTTGATTAATTTTAATGAAAAATAAATTTTATGATTTTCATATGTTTTGATGTTTTGAGCTTTATTGATGCTTGTCACATGATTCTTGTGCATTCACATTCCTCTTGTTTACTCATGTCTTTATTTTCATGATCATTTATGAGCATTATAGATTTTTAGTGTTAACTCTTATGTATTTAGCATACTTCATGGGACATATGATTTGGTTTAATTTTTGAAAGATCTTTAACTAATTTTTTAAAAATTATTTTAAACTAGTTATTTATTCTTCATTTGGTAGTGTTTTCTATCTACAATTAAATTCAAATCCTACTTTTGAAAACTCCTACCTTCAAAGGGCGGATGGTTGGGCGACCATGCCTTGTATACCCTTATTGAGCATCTTTTATTATGTGAAAGAAAATGGTGATAAGTATGAGTTATACACTTGATCTTCAAGGAATTTTATGTTTGTATACTCATATTTGTTTCTTATGTATGTATGCTTTAAAATTCAATTAGTATCAATTTCAATTGATATTTTCATTTTCATACATATATATATATATATATATATATATATATATATATATATATATGATTTCATATATATATATATATATATATATATATATATGATTTCATTGTACTTGTTTTGCAATATATTTATATTTTTAAAGCACAAATTATGTTTATGGTAAGCTTGAGTTTATTTCAAATGTTAATTGATATCTATACAAGCTTATACATTGACTTCAACTGGTATTTCAATTGGTATTTATTTGATATCAAAATAACTTCATGTTTCACCTTCAATTAGTATCAAAAATCTACTATTGGTATCTTAAAAAAAAAATTCAAATGGTACCAACTTTTGTGTTTGTCAACTATCATTGATTTCATTGATATCAAAATTTGTTTTGTTGACTCAAGAAATTTCAAAATTGTGTTTAAAAAAAAATGATTACAAATTTTTTCTTAAAAATTTGTTGAAATATATTGCTTATATGCAAGGGAGCTTAATATCTCCTCTATATATAGATTCATGTTGAGTGTATCTCATATTGAGGAGCTTGACCTCTCTTCTTTATGTGGTACACGTATATAAGGGAGCTTAACATCTCTGCTTATACATTGTATATTATGTTTTATGTAGGTTAGAGTTTAGTCATCCCTTCTCCATCCCTTCTCCATATAATGCAGGTATACATGGGGAGCTAACTTTATGTCTCTCCTTTTCATGAATGTATAACGCATATACATCTTTATTATTTGTTTATCCTCACCTCTTTGTTGATGAATTGACAAAAAGGGGAAGAAGAATTTAGTTTTATATGCATGCTTAATATTTGGAATTTATGCATATATGTTTTTGTTTAATTTTATGCACATTATTGAATATCCTTATTGTTTCTTACTATGCATGAGTTAAGGGGGAGCTTCTATGAAGCTTATCTTTAATCCATGCATATATAACTCTATGAGTTTTGTCATCATCAAAAGAGGGAGATTGTTGGCCCAAAGGCCTATCATTCTAGTTTTGATGATCATTAACTCATGTAGTTATAGTACTAATGATTTTGTGTTTATATAATTTCAGATATTTGATCAAGATCTTAGTCGGTGTGTATCTTCAACAAAAGATTCAGAGTCAAGTTTTAGAGCTAGCACGTGTTGATTCAAGTGCTCCCACATCAAAATCGCAATAAGTATTCAAGAGAAGTCTAGCTCATTGGATCAGGCCTTGGGCCAAGTCAAGAAGGAGAAAAAGATTTTCAAGAGAAGATTTTCAAGAAGACTTGATTTAGTTTTATAAGTGTTAAGATTTATTTTTTAGATAAAACATAAATGATAGATTAGTTGTGGATTGCTCAAGCTCATACACACACAGAGAAAATTATATAATATTTCATAAGAATAGCTTTGATTTTATAAAATACCGTTTTGGTTTTGAGCTTCAAAATATACATTCCTATGTTTCATAATTAGATTTCATCAAACAAGTTTATATAGTTTATATGTGTTTTGGATTTCATCCATGCACATTGTTGATTCAAAAGTTTAGAAAAACTTATTTGGTGATTCTATATCATATGTTTGAGTTTTGTATTTATCAAAAATTATTTTAGAGCTTATTGTCAAAAACATAGATATTCCATCTTATATGTGTGTTGGATCATATCCATATATACTAAGCTTCAAAAGTATTTAAAATATCTTGTTTTTATATTTGAAGAAGGTTTAGAAAAACCATTTTTCAATTTGGAGATTGATTTTAAAAAATATGGATTTTTGTTTAAGACAAAATTTCTTTATTACAAAAATGGTTCAAAACGTTTGTAATATGTGTTGATTTTTAATTAAACATGTTTGTACATCAATGTATTTCAATGAACCTATTTTTGTAGGTTTTATGTGATTTTATGGGAATTTATATGATTTTATTAAACCTGGTTCTTATCCCCAGATTTGCAGACCAGGTTTTGTGGCGGTCGACCGATCCAGAAGTCGATCGACCGGGCGGTCCCGGGCGATCGACCGATGTGCACAAAATGTGCACAATCATTTTGACTTGAGGGCCGGTCGATAGCACGGTCGACCGTCCAGAGTGCTTTGCTCTCTGGATCTGGCCCCGGTCTACCGGACAGTCGACCGTCCAGAGAGCTGTGCTCTCTGGATCCGCCTCGGTCGATCGGGCAGTCGACCGGTAGGTCAAAGTCCTGGGCACTGTTGATCGGGCGGTCGACCGGCAGCCCCAACGGTCAGAAATTTGACCGTTGGCCGGTCGATCGGCCGGTCGACTGACAGGTCATTTTGACGTACAGTTTGACCCCTACGGCTAGTTTTTGGGAGTCTATAAATTGAGGCTATTTTGGGCTGTTTTGCATAGGATTTCAAGAGAGCTCTTAAGCAAATTTTCCTACCTATCTTAAGGTTTTTCTCCACTTGTTTTAGATCTAATATTTCCATATCAAAAGGAGAGTTTTTCAAGAGTGTTTTTCAAACGAGTTTTCTTGAGCTTTTCACCTCAACTCTATCTTGTTTTCTAACACCAACTTGAGCTTTCCATTGCTATATCAATCCTCTAGGGATCTTTATTGTGAGAGTTATTTTTGTGATTAAGATAAGTGATCACTAATTTACATCCTTGTATTGTGAAGTGTTGTAGAGGTTGTGGCCTCGGTGAAGAAGTGTTTTGTTGTGATCAAGTGAAGTGATCACCAAGTGTTCCGACGTGTGGTTGGAGAAGTTGTAAGAGGTGGCCTTGCAAGCTAGTGTGCTTGCATGTGTTGTTCTTGTAGGAACAAGTGAGGGACTTGCGGGTCAGAGTTTTAGTGTGAACTCGTTGTAGGTGTTGCAGCACCGAGTGATCCAGTGGGATCATTTTTAGTGAAAATCCTTTATAGTGTTTAAGGCGGGAACGTAGAGCAAGGGTACTCGAACCTCGAAACAATTCTCTCATGTTTGCGATTGCTCTCTCTCACACACTTGTATTTTTATCTTGCATGCTTACATTGTTTCTCTTTATATGCTTGATATACTTGTGCTCAATTGATATATGCTTGGGATTATTTGCTCACACTTGTATTCAACTAAGAGAGCCATAGTGGCACCTCAACTCTAAATCTAGAGGAATCTTAAGGAGATAGTCTAGAGCCCTTCACTGGGAATTCGGCTTCACTCTTGTGTTATACCTTGTGAGTTTAGCTTAATAGTTTTCATTTGCATAAATAGTTTTTAATTCTGCATCATTTATCATTAGATTAATTGTACACCTAATCACCCCCGTCTAGGTGTATTTTCAATTCCCTTAGACTATGTAGCAAGCTTTGTCAGACTCTTCTCCACTAGATTCTTTCTCCACATTTTTTGTCATTTGTAGCTTGGAAGAGGTCAATGTATTCCACACTGCAAAAGTGGAATAACAATGAGAAACTATAGATAAATATTTTTTGCTAAGTGTATGCTTTAGTGCATTTAAGGCTTGTGCATTAGCCTCAATGTACTTGTCACTACCAAAATACGTTTTCTTAGTAGTGGCAAGATAGACATGCAAACCTAAGACTTTTAAATAAGCACTCATCCTAAACTTTCACATATTGACGTTAGAAACTGTCACGCCCCGCTTCCCAACATACGGGAAAACGTAGTCGCGACGAGAGTCAGCGACGTATATACACAAGGAGAATACCCCAAGTATACACGCTAAGCCTAAAATAACCTGAACAAGTTATAAAATCTCTACCATAAATCAAAATCACTGTAATAATACATATAAAGTCACAATGACATATGTATAAGAATAAGAAGTGTGACTGGATGCGATGTATGAATAAAAGAGTAGGGATACCGATAATCAGGAAGAGAGAGACTCTAGCTCCTGAAGGTGCATGATATCTTCTCCAAATACTTGGTTAGTAATAAATAACTGCGGATCTGGATATGCAGTCCCAGGGAGTCAGAACTCCTAGTGAATGCGTAAGAGAAAAAGGGAAAGGCATACTAATATAAATATGAGCAGATTATGAAACATATATACTGGAAAAAAACAGAAATAAGATATAAAACATGAATAGAGGGCAATAAAGCCAGTCAGTACAAAACTAGTAGTCCAATCGAGTGTCAGGTGTATAGTCAAGTCATTGGTATAATCAGATGTCCACAATCAGTCATATATATATCAAGGTCAGTCTACAATGTCAATGTAAGATTTTGATTTTGTTATTAATTATGTCAGCGAACACCAATTTCCACATGCAGTAGACACATCCCATACTACGCCTACCACACGTGTCAATCAGGGTCCTAAGTTATTGAAACTGATTGGTCGGAGACATTGTCCATGCTTTAAGTGGGTCCCGTACATACCTGGGACCATGACCCCAGATGCCTGGCGCTAAACCAGGCCCGTACTGCTAGGTACACAGTAATAGTAACAGTAATATCAGATAGATGCCAGTCATCCTCGGAACCCAGCAGTGGAACCTCATTTCGGCTGCGCAACCTGTATCCTAGGTCCACCTAAAATACAGACGCAGTCTCCTTCATCAATTTCCCCAATCCCAGTATAAGTTGTCTTTTTATATTATTATTTAATTCAGTTTAATCAGTCAATATTCATGTTACCTATAATACTGGGATGAAGCGGTGACAGTAACGGTTACAGTAACGGTAACAGTACAATACAGTAACAATAATCAAGTAAACAATTAATAGAGTAGTACCAAGCGTTACGGTCTAATGATGTTTTCCCAGTAAATTTCAGTAATATGAACAATTACATTAACAAGTCTAGACACTGATCCTAAAGTCACCAATAACAGAGATTAAAAAATAAAAGCTATCATACTGAATATATTTTATCACAGATATCGATGAATTCAATCTCACAATAATTTTATCTCTATCACTAGGTAACAGCAATAAATAACAGTCCATTGGTATCCTTGAAATCAACTAACATAACGGATACTAAGATCACAAGTAAATAATGGAAATATCCTCAAAACTAGATTAATCCAACTATAATAAAGATCATAGCTAAGGAGAGTAACATCCTCAATCTTTAAGAAATCAAGATCATCTCTACTTAATCAATATAATTAGAGTAAATCCGAAAGTCTTTGTTTCAATAAGCTAAAACCAAGATCATGTTACATATCTATATCAAGGGTACACACAATACATAATGACAGTCTAACAAGATCAACTCCTCTATAAATTGATCAAGATCCAATGTAAAAAATATATCACGGGTCAAATCTCACTCTAACTAAGTCCATGTCAATTCAAGTATTGGTAAATCAGTATATCGATAAAGCAATGTCATATCTAATACTTCCTCGATACCCACAGGAATTCTAGTCGGGATAATCACCAACAACTGCCAATAAACACTATGCATAAGATATGTCCTCTACCCTCAAATATAACGTAGGTCAACGGATAAGTAGATCAAATCAAGTCACAGTCTAGGGTATCCAATACTAGGCCTAAGTCAACCGTGACAACTACTAATACATGAAATGATGCTAATAATCTCCCAATTTAACTAAATAAATAAGATGTACGGTCCCTGATGTCACAAAGAGTGATACATGTAATCAAACTGATAAAATAAAGAAGACAATCACATATAATAATACAAGTAACATATAAAACACTACTGAGAATGATGAATAGAGAAAATGGTTCAAGAGCAAACACTCACTTGAAATGACGCGGTTTCGGAACCGAATCGATGTCTGGTCTTCACCACACGAACTGGTATGGATCTTCGGATCATCCCATAGCTCGGTTTTTGAATCGCCAGTGTATCGGGTCTCCAACGAGCACGAATCTGGATCTCCCGTTACCGAGTTCGGATCGCACGAACGAGTCTGAAACGCTGAACGCACAACCAAACACACATGAACTCACACAAACACAAATCTACATATGTACTAGTATATACCCGTATACATACACGACACTATACATATATACACTAATACATACATACGTACACATATATACTTACATAATATATTTATATATTAGCACCCATTTAAACATACCAACACACACAATGGAACTCATGCACCCACACCCTATTAGGGCACACACAATCATGTAAAAAAACACAAACACCTACTGCATGCAATTAAATAAACACCCGCTCAAACTACATTTACATAACACAACCCACACACACAAAATTAATTCACAGCACACAAATTTACACCCTTTATACATATTATTATAAGTACATACCTAGGTAATTAATGCACACAGCCATTCATATAAATGAACACAACACCAAATGGGAGAGAGGAGAAAGGAACTTACTCAAGGGATGAGCCCGACCATGGGGGAGGCTTGTCGCGATCTCCGACGAAGGATTCGGTGATGGCGGAAGCCGTGGAGAGTGTCGACGGTTCGCTAAAGTGTCCATGGAGAGGATCAGGACGTCACGAGCTTTGACGGAGCTCGCCGGAGAGGATGATGGACGGGGTTCAGCCATTGGAGTTTGCCGAAGAGGGCTTGGACCTTCCCGCGCTTGCCGGCGGAGCGCCGTGAGTGTTCCGGCAAGGCCGGAGTGCTCAGGGAGGAGATGTTCACAGACAGTCTCGGCTGGTTAGGTGTCGCCGCGTTCTCGGGCCACTGGCAGAGGATGACGGAGAGCGAGCTTGCCAAGAATAGAGCCGCGGTTCCTGCGGAGAAACGCGGGTGCTCGTTCTCGCGCTCGCCGACGGAGGATGACGGAGACAGAGAGGAGGGGGCTCGACAGTTGTAGGCTATGGCGTGGGGGAGTTGCAGGTGGGGTGTATTCGCTGTTCCATGTGCTGTTGTGGCTGCTCACAGCAAGCCAAGGAGGAGGGGAATGCTCGATGTGGCCGTGTGGTGGTGGAATCGGCCATGGGTTGATGGGTTCTCACGCAAGGGAGTTGGATTCTTGGGTTTATATAGAGATAGGGGAGAGAGACAGAGGGTGTACGGGCTTTGAGAGGGTGCATGGGATCATGAGGGAGTGGAGGAGAGAGTGGGTGAAAGAGAGGGAAACGTGGAAGAGAATTGGGGAGGCAGGTGGAGGACGTGCGTTAGTGGGGAAGAAGGTGGAAGGCTAATGATGGTTGAATAAAGAATGAGCTCGCTTCCAAGCACACGGCAAAGTGGCATTGTGGTCTGGGCCTTAGGATAGGGGGTGGTGGCCATGGGTTCGAATCTGAGAACAAACAATCTAGGTGCTTTGATTTTGTTCAATTCATAAAGGGGTGAAAGAAAATAGGATTAAATAAAGTATGGTTACTTACCTACTATATATGTCAAAAGGGTATTTTGGTTGGTGCATTCAGTTCCATAGAAGGGTGTTTCATATTTTATTTTTATTTTATTTTTATTTCAATTTCATTCTTTTTTGAATAAACATTTAAGTATTATTTTATTAGATTAAACTCTGTTAATTCAGAAAAATACTAAAAAATTCACAAAAAAAAGAAAAAGTCATTTAAAACATTTTTGTGATGTCAAATTCATGAAATTCATTCCCAATTGTTAATTAAGAATCTCAGAGTCAGTCTATGACATCGATCGACACCAAATTGAGATACTTCTCCAATAATTCTCAAAAAATTTCAGAAAATCTAGAAAAATTCAAAATATTAGGAAAAAGTATCTCGAGCTGAAATGGCCTCAATTTGGTTACCAGGATTATTACATCAGGTATCAAATACCAGTATTGAAATCCGTACATAGGAAACTGAGGGTTACAGAAACATCAAACATGGGAGGGGCAAGGTGATCCATGAGTGTATAAACTATATATATGCAAATACAATACTAGATTAGTAATCCAAGATCTCACTCTTAGATGGTTAAACTAAATATTAGGAGCGTAGGCTCTGATACCAATTGAAATACACACCTATAGGGGGAGTGAATAGGTGTACTAGCTAATCTAATGACAAATGATGCGGAATTAAAAACTTAAGTGTAACACACTATGTATAACCAAAGAGTGTAGTCGAATTTTCAGTGAAGAGCTCTGGACTATCTTCTTGAGATTCCTCTAAATTAAAAGTTGAGGTGCTATATGAAGCTCTCTTGGTTCAACACAAATATGGGCACACACAAACTATATCTAGCATATGAATATGAGCAATATGAAGCAATGCAAGATATAAGAGAGATAGAGTTTAGAGATAGTGGATCAAATGCAAACAACAAGATATGTTTTGAGGTTTAAGCCACTGCTCTATGTCCTTGCCTTCACACAGAAGGATTTTCATTACGTCCACATAGGACTTCCCACAAAGAAAACCTCCACCGAGGAATTTACAATTACAAACTTGGAGTATACAACTCCTCTTTCTAACACAACCACCTCTACTCAAGAGGTAAGGTACAAAGGCAAAACTACAATCATCTCTACACAAGAGGGATAAGGTACAAGTCAAAGCTAAACCATAATCACCTCCAGACAAGAAGGATGGCCACAAACCCAAAGCAAAGAAGGGATACAAACTTGGTAATCACAATAAACTACAAACAACTCTTGGTGATCACAATATACCACAAATAATTTTCCTCACAAAAATAAGATCCTATGGATAGGATTAGATATGATAGCTCAAGTGTGAGAAAACAAAGTGACTGAAAAGAAAAACGATAAAGAAAGACACTTGGGAAAAGCAAAAGATAGATATTGAAAATAAGGATCAAAACTAATTTCCCAAAGACTGTCTTTTTTTTGATTTTTTCAAACTCTTTAAAAACAAATAAAAGATAAAACTTTTGACTCAAAAACTTCTTTCAAAACTTGCTGCTAAACAGTTGAAAAGATGGAAATATAACTCTCTAAAAATCTTGTTAAAAACATCCCAAGAGAAGCCCTTTATATAGACTCTCAAGAATATAGCCGCTTGCAGCCAGAAAAGGTCAAAATTGACCTTCCGGTCGACCGGCTGGTCGATCGTCCAACGGTCGATTTTCTAATCGTTGTGACTCAGGTCGGCCGCCCGTCGACCGGGCCTAGCTTGTCGGTTTACCGCCCGGTCAACCGGCACTACCCGAGAGTTAGGTAGTTACAGTCGGTCGACCGCCCGGTCGACTGGCCTTCTACGCTGGCCATTGGCACGTCCTCGTGCACATCAGTCGACCGACCTCTAGTCCGGTCGACCGTCCAGTCAACCGCCAACAGTCTCTGGCTGGGATTTTAGGGTAGAAAACTTGGTCTTTTTAATTCAATAAAATCCCATAAAATCACATAAATTCCACAAAAATCAGATCTTATAAATATTTGAAGAACAAATATGTGTGACCAAAAATCAACACATATTACAAACTATCTGAACTAATTTTGTGATATAGAAATTAAGCTTAAACACAAAATCAGTATTTTCCAAAAATCAAACTTTGAAATGGAAATCCGATTTTTTCAAACTTATATAAATACAAAAACATGATATCGAAACATATTTAAAGCATATTGTGTATGGATAGAATCTAATACACATGTAAATGATATATCTATGCTTTTGACATGAAATCCAAAGTAAGTTTTGTTAATTTCAAAACTATAAACACAAGAAATAGAATCATCAAAATAATTTTTTCTAATTATATGAAGCGTGGATGTATATAGATGAAATCCAATTTACATTAAACCATGTAAACTTGTTTTAATTCTATCTATTCAAGAAAACCATACATATGTATATTTGAAAACCAAAACCAGTTTAACCAAACGCAACATATTGAACTTGTGTATGTGTGAACTTGAACATATCAATACTAGTTTATCTTACACAAGATCTAAACACAACTAAACTAAATACAAACTGAAGTCTTCTTGTAGAACTCCTTCTCCAAGCCGACTTGATCCAAACGCGATCCAAAGAGCTTGACTCCATCCAAGTGCTAGATGCGATCTTGACGCGCGAACTCTTGAATCTATATGTGTTAGCTTCAAAACCCTTTTGTTAAAGCTAATTACCTACTAAGATCTTGATAGTAAATCTGAAGCTATATAAACACAGGATCATTATACTATAACTACATGAGTTAATCTTCATCAAAACTAGAGTGATGAACCTTTGGGCCAACAGGTTACACTACTGATCCAGTGAACCATGCAATAGGCCAAGTGTAGCCTTTGAAAAGGCCTAGGTAGGCCTAGGAAGCTAAGTTTGTTCAAACACTTAGCTTCACTTGAGACCAAATGGGCTAGCTTTACATGAGAAACTAACTCTGATTACGCTTTATTTGAGAGCAACTGTTAGCCTCGCATAAATATTTATCATAGCTCCACTGAGAGCTCAGTTTTACCTTTGCATGAAGCTTTGTCACAGCTCCATAGACAGCTTAATTCTAGCTTTGCATGAAACTTCTCTATAGCTCCACAGAGGTCTCACTTTTAGCTTCACATGAAACTTAAATCTAGCTCCACTTAGAGCTCTGATAGCTTCGCTTGAAGCTTTGATTCAACTCCTCTTGGAGCTATTAGTCATGTTGGCCATTTCAAATCCCAGCATTGTTCGGAATGGAAAATTGTATTGAACTGATACAAGCACTAGAGTTAAATGTTCATTATTGATGTGAGTTATGTCCTTCAAGAGTTGAGTTTGTGTCTGTTCGAACTATTCAGCCTAGCTAAATGGTGAAACGAATCGTATCCACAAGGAGGGGAGCGATAGAAGCTTTGTCCGATTTTTATTTTGTTTTCTTCAAAATATGTCCTTCTTGTTTATGTTAAACACAAAAGAAAGAAAGAAAGAAGAGTGTGAAATAGGTGATGTGATTGTCATTAAGAAAGCGAGTGAAAACAAAAGAGAAAAGAAATGCGGAATCAACAAAGCGATGAATGAAAACAAAAGAAAAGAATAGAGAAGGCTTAAAGAAACTAAAAAAAATTTTAAAAAAAGTTTTAGAAGAAAGCTTTAAGAAAAGAAGTGCAAGAGTTTGAAGAAAATTGAAGAAGTGAAAGGAAAATTTCTTGAAAGTTTGAGTTGTAGAAAATGGGAAAGATTTCATGGGTAATATTCTACTAATTAACCCCACTAACCGTTAACTTTCTTGAAGATAGTGCCTCACAATGGATCCTTGGCCTTCATGAGTCTTGTGCATTAAAAACTAGTCATATGGTGTTCTAATAAAAATTTTCACTCTCCACTTTGCGTTACTTGGCAAAAACTTGAACATCACCCTATCATGATCCATTTTAAGGCGAGATTAGGGGGAGAAAGAAGTGCACTATTGGTATCGGCAAAGATGAACATGCATTCTCCAAATCAAAACAAGTAAGTTAGGCAATCAATAGATCATCAAGTACAAAAGTTAGAGTAAGAAATATGAGAGTTAGATTGCTTGTTAGAGAACTTGAGTTTAGATTGCTTGTTAGAGAACTTGAGTTCGAACCCTTCATCATAAGCCATTCATACCTCTTGCTTGCACAAGGCTCACTAGCATGCTATAGATTCATGTGGGTTATCATTCAAGAGTTAGGGCTAGTTGGTTAGTAGTTAGTTAGCTATGCAAGAAGAAGATTAGCTAGACATGAATAAAAAGCATGGAATGTAAAGCTTGTTAGCAAGTGTTAGAGACATGAATCAAAAAACAAAAGTAGAAGATGGAAGAAAGAGCAATGAGGAAAGAAGTAAACCTTGTATTCATGTGTCACTTGAATAAATTACAATAACACTCTCTCTTCCCTACTCAATTTCTGGAAAATAAAAACTTAGACAAGTTTCAATGATGCAAGAGAAGAATAACAAAAGTAGCTCAAGTAATGGAGGTGCTCTGCTTTCTGTTTTCTTTCTAACCTTCTCTCCAGTAATTTATAGGATGTTTATAGGCTGCAGTAGCTTGGGGAGCATGAAACGAGGGGACACATGTCGTTGATCCGCGACTCTCTCCTGAGGATTACCACAGAAACACGGCAAAAGCCATGTTTTCGTGGCTATGTGGTGCCCTTTTACGCTGATCCAACTCCTGTTATTTGTCATTTAGAAGGGAATCTCCAAGGAATATCCAACTATCCATGCAATTGGGCTAGCATTAGTCCAGATTAATTCAATTATTTTTAGGACTAATCTACCCCTATCTAGAAGAATCTTTCTTGCTCCTCAAGAAAACTCTTTAATAATCTGAAAAATAGCTGAAAATTCTGGATTATGTTACAATCTTGCCCTTGACTATTGAATTATCTACAAATTACACAAAAGAGATTTATTAGTAACATATTTAACAAAATATGGTAGGTAATGTGATGATAATGATGCAAAATTAGCCACTAATCACACCCCCCACACTTATCTCTATGCTCGTCCTCGAGCAAAATAAAAAGGTAAAGACTAAACTAAGAAATTATTATACCACTTTTGCAGGTGACGCGATTGCACTGAGCACGTGCAACAAACTGTAAAACCTCTAGGTTACCCTAGAGGAGGAGTTTTATCTCCTGAGAGTTTTCTGCGGATTACATTCATAAAATTCATAAAAAAGGAAACAAATGTTAATGGTTTTTCAAAGAAAGAAAGAAAGAAAGTTTATGATCTATTTTTGCAAAAATTTAAGTGAACTTATGGATTTAGGTTAACCTAAATTATTCTTTCTAATAATAAGTCTCCACTAGAAGCTTTGTCTTCAATTAAGGTTAAGTTTCAAAAGTAGAGAGATCATTGGATTTTGAATAAAGACTAGCATATGTACACTTATATGTATGAGAAATTACATTTAGACTATGATACCTTTACTTATATTTTCACACACACACACACACACACACACACACACACACACAGATATATATATATATATATATAGACATATATGTACACTTATTATTTTTCTTAGCTTCATTAGGCTTTCTAATTTATCCATGTAGCGAGCCTTGTACTGATAACTTCCAGACCAGATCTTAAGGCACCGGATGAGAATACATCCCAGTTCAAGGACTCGAGTAAGCAAGACCACGAATGCTAAGGACTTAAGCACCTTTAGGCGTGACTAATCATACTTCTTAAGGCACAATTAACCAGCTTAATTAGTGATCAAGTGTTTATTTATTTATATTTACAATTTTCTCTTTTTTCTTTTTTCTTTTTCTTTTTATTATTGTATATATATTTTTTATAAATAAAGGTATTTAGGTCTTTGTTTTAATCCCTCATCATGTAAATGTATATAATACTTAGAAAAAAATTCAAAATCTAATTATCTTTTTGCTCTTTCATTCTAACCTAAGAAAATTCCTAGTTTAGAGTTATCCTAATTCCTAAGATCCTAGTTTAGAGTTATCTTTTTGCTCTTTCATTGTTTTAATCCCTCATCATGTAAATGTATACAATTCTTCTTATTTTAACTTATAATAAGAAATCCTAGTTTAGAGTTATCCTAATTCCTAAGATCAAGTTAATTTTCTTAAAATGGATCAAAATATGTATTATTATTATTTTAATAAAGGAAAAGAAAATTCCTAAAAGAAAGAAAAATCTAAAAGAAAGAAAAGAAAAGATTTTTTTATAAAGGAAAAATCCTAAACATCCTAGAAAATCTCCTAAAAGAAAGAATCTAAAAAACTAAGAAAAATCTAAAAAGAAAAATCTATGTTAATAACCCCCTACACCTATCATATGCATTGTCCCCAATGTATGAAAAATGAATATGTGAATGCATAAGATAGGTATTGGTATGAAATCACCTCGGGTGCCTAGTTGGGCCAGCCGAAGTGCTTGGGCCCATAGACTGAGAACGCCACAATCCCTCCTCAATACGCTTTTGCCTCTCGTTCTGATCTTCCACTCTTTTTTAAATTTAGCTTACCCCTTAAAGATTTTTTTCATGCCCTTCCAAATGGAGGACATGAAAGGCTTAGTGTCACTCAGGGGTGGTTGTTGCTCTAAGGAAAACTCAGCAGGAACGTCCTCTGTCATAGAGATGGGTGTCTACACCACATAAGGCAACTATTATAAGCATTTATGAGATGCTCGGTGGATATATAGACCCAGTTAGAAGTTGAAAAGACTTCGTCTGGCAGAAAATATCTACACAGACGAGTAACAAGAATCAGATGCGAATATTCCACACCCATAGTGCGCTGGAAGTTGGCAAGCATATGTTGTCATATGACAGTGTTTAAACTCACTGAGTGTTGCCTATTCATCAGACTGTGTATAATCTGCAACATCGGTCTGTTGAAGGTCTAGAGTGATCTAAACCTAATATATTACGTTGGACCCATCGTCCAACACAATGTACATTGCGGAATGTGGTGCTCGCTTTGAGACCACAGTCTTTTTCCTCACATCTCACTCCCAAAAAAGTCATATACTCAATGAGGGGTAATGGGGCATCATATTGTGGAGGACAGGTTACGTGTGTGACTATCTCAAGTGTATTAACAGTAATAACAATATCCCTGGACTCAAAGTGTACAATGAAAGTGTGATGGTCGTGATCAATGGTGTTTGTGTCAATTTGTGTGTAGAATTGGGTAACCAATTCAGGACAATAGTAAGTATCACCATCTTCATTGTCATATTTAAGCCCAAACCAATTTCTCTTTCTAATAAGATCTAAAAAGACTGTGCCATAACCATGAATATCCATAAAATTTTTAGCAAAGTTCTTTTCAGCGAATATGGCAGGAGCCATGGAGAAAAATCCGCATAAGAGAGGGAAGAAGATATGCAAACCTCCCCGAAAATCATGGGGGGGGGGGTTCAAGGATGGACTGTCTGAGCAGTCACAGTGGTTGTAGAGAGAAATTCAACGGTAGATCTGGGATCTACCCTTCACGGCGACTGACAGGGACTCTGGTGGCGCGTCTGGATTGACCAGGAAGTCGTAGAATCTCGGTAAAAGTGGGGCTTCCATGGTAGATTGGTGGGCAGAGGGCTCTGGCTTCGGTGGGTTGTGGCGCTTCTCCCTCTTCTCTCTAGATCTAGGTTAAATTTCCAGCGTTGATACTCGTGAAAGAGATAGGATGGGTATAAATAGGCTGAAAGATTTTTACTTTCCTTTTTTGCCCTTTGAGGATTTAGGAAATTTGTATTGGGGATTTTGGTGTTTTTAAAATCTGTACAAAGTTTAAAATCATTTTGTTTTATATATAAATATATTTTTATTTTTTATTTATTATTATTTTTTATTTTTTTTTATATTGAAGGAAAAGGAAAATGGTTATTTACAAAAAAGGGTACCCTAAAAGATTTCTACAATGATAAACATGGAAATTTATAGACGGGCCTGGTCACTCATATACCGGGTCACAGAGACCCAGTTCAAAAGTTTCGTGTGGCTCAAGCTCAGCGGTGAAGAGCGGTTTTAATCTCTTACCATTGACTTTAAATGCATTACTGTTCTTGGGATCAAAAATTTTATTCGCTTCATGTAGAAAAACAGTTTGAACAAGAAATGATCCTGACCAACGTTTCTTCAATTTTTCAGCAAAAAGGTGAAGCCTAGAGTTGTACAGTAGAACTTTTTATCTGGGAAAAAAATTCTTCTTATGTATAGACTGATCATTGAAGAGTTTGGTTCTACTCTAAGAAATTTGAGCGTTATCATAGGCTTCATTTCTTATTTCTTCAAGCTCAGAAATCTATAACTTTCTTAAGTCACCGGCCATCTTAAGGTCAAAATTAAGTTATCTGATAGCCTACAAAGCACAGTGCTCAAGCTCCATGGGCAGATGGCAAGGTTTTTCAATTACCACTTGACATGAAAACATCCCTAAGACAGTTTTGTAAGCGGTCTGATAAGCCCACTAGTGCATCAATAAGTTTAACTGACGAGTGCTTCCTATTCTGTCCTACGGTTTTCTCCATGATGAGTTTGATTTGTCTATTTGTCACCTCCACCTGTTCGTTCGTTTGATGATGGTAGGCCGTGGATAATTTGTGAGAAATGGTGTACTTCCACATTAGGGCTTTAAAAGCCTGATTGCAAAAATGACTCTCATTATCGCTTATTATTGCACAAGGGGGCTCTGAAGCGTGAAATGATATTTTCTTTCAAAACTTGATGACAACTCGATTGTTATTTGTCCTCGTTGGCACAACGTCTACACACTTAGAAATGTAATCAATGGCTACCAAAATGAATTAGTTGCCGAAGAAAATTGGAAAGGGTCCTATAAAATTGTTGCCCCACACGTCAAAAATTTCTACTTCCAGGATTGGGGTAAGGGGCATCATATCCTTACGTGTGATTCGACCCGTCATTTGACATCTTGCACAGAGTTTGCAAAAACTGTAGGAATTCTTGAAGAGAGTGGGGCCAGTAGAAATCACTCTGTAGAACTTTCTCAGCAGTCTTACGTGGACCAAAGTGTCCACCACATGCAAACTCGTGACAAAATATCAACACACTATGATGTTCATCCTCAAGGAGACACCTTCTAATAATCTGGTAAGGGCAATATTTGAGTAGATATGGTTCATCTCAGAAGAAAAACCGTATCTGCGTGAAAAGCAATGTTTGTCCTGTTTTGACCAACTAGAAGGTGTTCGCCTGATTGCAAGATAATTTGCAACGTCAGCATACCAGGGCTCTTTATATATCACAAAGATGTGTTCATCATGGAAATTTTCATTAATCAGGATGGTTTTTCAGAGGTGCGTTTGGAATTTTAGACAAGTGATCTGCCAACACATTTTTAATGCCCTTTTTGTCCTTTATCTCTAAACCAAATTCTTGAAAAAGAAGGATCTAAAGAATGAGTCTAGCCTTTAGCTTCCTTCTTTTGCATCAAATATCGCAAAGCAGAATGATCGGTGAACACCATTATTTTAGACCCGAGTAAGTATTGTCAGAATTTCTCCAATGCAAACACAACTGCTAAAAATTCTTTTTCAGTTGTTGTGCAATTGAGTTGAGCCTCATTAAGCGTCCTACTTGCATAGTCAATCACATGTTGCCTGTTATCAATGTACTATTCTAGGACAGTACCAATGGCATAATCAGAGGCATCACACATGACTTCAAAGGTCTAGTCCAATCTGGTATCGAAATTATCAGTGCAGAGACAAGTTCTTGTTTCAGCACCTCTCAAGATTTTAGATATTTCTCATCAAAATGGAAGGGCATATCTTTCCATAAAAGATTAGTTAAAGGTCTAGCAATTTTGCTAAGCTCTTTAATAAACCTTAAGTAAAAATTAGCATATCCTAGGAAAGATCTGATGTCTTTTAAGCATTTAGATTAGGGGAGTTTTGCTATTACTTCTATTTTAGACCTGTCAACCTCAATTCCTCTACTCGAAATCTCATGCCCTAGGACAATTTCGTGTTTGATCATGAAATGACACTTTCCAAGTTAATTGTCAAGTTTTTTTCATGCATCTTTGTAAGACCAACTTGAGATGATGCAGGCATTGGTCAAAAGAATCTCCATATATTGAGAAATCATCAATAAAAATCTCCAGAAATCTTTCTATCATGTCTGAGAAAAGACTAAGCATGCAACGTTGGAACGTTGCGGGAGCGCTGCATAACCCAAATGGCATTCGTGGTATGCAAACATTCCAAATAGACAGGTAAATATTGTTTTTTCTTGGTTCTTAGGAGAAATTGGAATTTGATTGTATCATGAATATCCATCCACGAAACAATAATATTCGTGTCCTGCAATCTCTCGAGCATCTGATCTATGAAAGGAAGAGGGAAGTGGTCTTTACATATGGCAACAGTTAGCTTACATTAATCAATACAAACTCATATCTTTATTGGAAGACTAGTCTATACCAATTCTTTTTTCTCATTCTCTACCACGGTAAAGCCAGCTTGCTTGGGTACAACATAGATTGGACTCACCTACTGGCTATCAGATATGGAATGAATTATCCCATTGTCTAGCAGTTTTAAGATTTCTACACGGACAGCCTCTTGCATAATGGGGTTTAGTCGACGTTGTGGATCACATTTGGGCTTGGCCTCTTCTATCATATGAATCCTACGTTGCACAACGGATGGGCTGATCCCCTTGATGTCGGCCATGGTCCAACCAAAGCCTCTCTATTTTTTTCTTAATACAACTAGAAGAACTTCTTCTTGTATTTCCGTTAGATGGGAAGCTATGATCATAGGGAAAGCCTCCTTTTCACCCAAGTACTGGTATTTGAGATGATTAAAAAGAGCTTTCAATTCGAAAGAAAAGGGCATGTAGATATCAATGATTGTTCTTCTTGTAAGGAATGTTTGGGGTTGCTTTTGTTGCCCACTCAACTGTCGAGTCTATTATCTGGTCAAGATTGAAGTCATCTGACTCCAAATCAAATTCATGGTCAGACTAATGCTCTAACTCCTCTTCATGTTCTCTTGTGAGTCCTTCAATCAAGTTCACCTCAAATGATTGGTCATCAAAGTCCCGAGATTGTTTTCCCAGGTGGAAAACTTTCAACTCCTTTATCATGTTACCGAAAGTCAAGCACATAGACCCATTCCTACAGTTTATAATAGCGTTCCCAGTTGCTAGAAAAGGTCGTTCTAGAATGACCGGGTCTGAGCTTTCAGTTTTACACGGTTATGTCTCCAGAGTGATGAAATCTACAGGGTAGATGAACTTTCCGACCCGTATAAGGACATCTGTAATTTTCTCCTTGGGGACTTTTACAGAATGATAAGCTAATTGTATAGTAACCCAAGTTAGAAGGAGATCACCCAACCCAAGCTGATACACAAAAAAGAGCAGCAAGTTGTTACTTGCTCCTAGATCAAGTAGTGCCCACTTTATGATGGTATGTCCTATGATACACGAAATGGTTAGACATCTGGGGTCTTTGAATTTTACAGGGATGGGCCCGTATAATAACTCACTCATGTTGGATGTGAGAATAACCTTTTTTGGGACATTTGTTCTTCGTTTCTTAGTGCGCATGTTTTTAGAAGCATGGCATATGTTGGGACTTGCTGAACGGCATCAAGAAGGGGCACATTTATTTGGACTTAATTAAATATTTTTCTAATCTTTTCCATTTGATCATTGGTCTTGGTGTTTGCTAGCCTATTAGGAAATGGCAAAATAGGCTTGTAAGTTTGCTCTACTAATTTATCCTTTTCATTTGACTTGAAAGTAGAAGGTTGTGAACTTGATGATGAAGATAGGTCATTTGAAACTTGTTGTGTAATCACAGGAAGATTAGCCACTGAATTTTGAAAACTGGGGGATTAGAAACCTTGTTATCAACTTGTTTTTCTGATCTTAGGATATAAACAGTGTTGCATTATTTTGAGATTATGTCCTCAACTTCATTAATAAGGAAGGGGTTCTTAGGATCAGGCAATGGCTGACTAGCCAATTGACCTATTTGAACCTCTAGCCTATTAATAGCTTGATTATAACTGTTCATCATTGAGGCTTGAGTTTTGGATAAGCTTTCTATCATTTTTTCCAAATCTATCATTTTCCTATCTAGATGATTTTGTTACTGATGTTGGCAAGCGGGCTAGAAATTATATTGGTAAGTCGGCTGAAAATTGGGTTGATTTCAATGAAAATTGGGTTGATGAGTTTGAGTAGTATATGATGTAGAAACAATTATCTTGGTTGCTCAGGACCAGACTAACTCCAAGAAAAATTGGGATGATTTCTCTACCCTGGATTGTATATCTTGGAGTAAGGATTATAATTGGGTCTGGTGTAGGCTGCATTCACACTTCAGGTAATATCTGTTGAGCCTGTATACTGGACACTCCTCGAATATGTAGGTCAAGGCATGGCAATAGGTGCAACCCGGACTTGGTATTTGGGTTGGGTTGACATGGTTTACTAAATTTGGTTCCCTAGCTTCAAGTAGTTCTAATCTCTTCATCAGTTGTGTGATTTTAGCCTCAGCAGCAATAGAGAACTCAATGGAGTGCATACCAGTTCTGGAGCTTGTGGGGTTAGTCTTTTCAGTGCAAGACTCCCACTGACTAATTTTCTCAGCTAAGGCTTCATATAAGTCCCAAACCTGGTCCTAATATAAGTCTCAAGAAGTGTTTTGGTCTGGCAATCTACCCCGTCATAGAGAATTTGGCACTGTCGTCACTTCTCTATTCCATGATGAGGACACTGGGCTAACAAATCCTTAAACCTTTCAAAATACTTCTAAAATAGTTCATTGGTTTTTTGTCTATATACATAATATTTTTCCTAATGAGGGCAGTCTTATGGATAGGGTAGAATTTCTTAAGGAACACCTTAATAAAGTCATCCCATGATGAAATAGAATTAACATGCAAGTTATATTGCCACTTCTTGGCTATGTCCTTAAGTGCAAAGGGTATAAAACTCAATCAAACAACATCTTCTCCCAGTTGGGGATTCTCATCATCAAGCATACTTTTTCAAACTCCCGAATGAAGAAGTATGCATCCTCAGACTCTAAGCATGGAACCTGGGGAGGATGTTTATGAATTGGGGCTTCAGCTCAAAGTTATTTCTATTAGCTTCGAGTAATAGAAAGTGTTGGTCCCCGAGATAATGACAAATGCGGAACTATCTCTGTTGGCAACAATAGATCTAAAATACACAAGTCAACACAAAACTAAAAAAGAAGGATTAATCGTTAAGTAAATAAACAAACTTGCAAATAAAGGAAATCAAATCTCAGAAAATGCAAACGCAAACAAGAGAGATTTATCCTGGTTCGGTCCTTGTGACCTACATCCAGTCCCCAAGCCACCCGCTTGAGATTTTCCTTTAACCTTGATTTTGTCACCCAAAATCAATACACCATGTACACCACTTGACAAATCCCCTTCGCCAAATGTGTACACCTTCTCTTCCACCAAGAGAACACCTTCTCTTCCACCAAGAGAATACCTTCACCTTGTACAACTGCCTCTACAACCAAGAAGCCTCCTGTGTACAATGATTTGCTTTGAGAATTACAATACTTTTCCTATAGCCTTGGTACTGAATGTGTATGTGGACAAGGTTCAGTATAAGAAACAAGAACTTCAGAGAATCTTCACAATGGAAAATGTCTTTTGGTGAAGAACTGAAGTGGGAAAAATAGTTTTCAGGTTTGCAGATTTTGGCTTTAGAAAACTGATAAAAACTCTTGGTTTTTGGCCTTTGGACTAACTACCCCTTATATAGCTGAAGACTAGGGTAAGTTAGGGTAGTTACAGGTGCATTTCAAACAAAAGAAACGTTGGAAAATGTTGCACAAAAGGCCAACAGTCAGAAAATGTCCAACAGTCAGAACTGCCTATTAGTCGACTTGCCCATGGAGTAGTCGACTAGACTATGCAAAAATCCTTCTATTAGTTGACTATGTTTGGCTGTTAGTCGACTAGTCAAGAGACGTTGGCCTGACAGTTTTCAGAATAACTACTTCAAGTCGACTGCAACTACCTTCAAGTCGACTTGGACCAAGGATTAGTCGACTAGGGGACTCTTATTAGTCGACTACAAGATGTATTAGTCGACTTGGTTTTACTGTCGGTCGACTAATAAAGAAACAGAGAGTTGGGTCAGATTCAGGACACAGGATTAGTCGACTTGGGTTCTGGGTTAGTCGACTACATCAAGGATTAGTCGACTTATAATAGACATCAAGTCGACTAATGGACCAATGAAGTGTGTGTTTTTGTCAAGGCTTTTACATGCTATTTCAACTTTACAAACCACACTTAATCAACTCTCCTTGGCACATCTTGATCATGTAGAACTCTTGATTCGTCATGTGTTAGAGCTCCAAATGAATTTGATCTTCACAAACGTCTTCATCGAAATAAGTTCCAAAATTCTCCCCCTTTTGATGATGACGCTTTGTGTGCACAAGTCCTCCCCCTGCAGAAGATATGTTATATTTTCCTCCCCCTGCAGAAATTGGGTTATAACAAATAGAGAAATACTTTGTTCTCCCCCTGCAACAAATATATTAGTACATATATATATAATTGTTCTTTATCAATTTTTATATGGTACCTGTAAGATAAACGTTAGATGGTACCAAATATAAAAGAACATATTTAACCTTTAGGAGTCCAAATCCATTTAGAATTTGGTTTCCACCTGTTAATATACACATAGTTGCAAGAATCACATATATCATGAATGTATGATGCAATATATGTATTTTTTATCATGAAAACTTAAATTTTTAGGAATCCATATAAACTTACTTTTCTTAAACTTTCTTTTTACAAAAGAACTATATGGATTACTATAACATGAAGATTTTGCAATAAATCCAATACCATGATTATCATGTGATAATTCTCAAAAGATAATAAAGCATTCAAATTTTCTTTTCCTTTATTAAACTTAGTCACATTTTGCAAAAGATCTTCATATTTATTTTGAAAACTAACATGTCTTTATCCAATATAGAAATCCTTTCATTTAAAGACTTAGTTTCCTTTTTCAGAAAAATGTTCTCTTTTATAAATTTCTCATTTTTAATTTTCAAAAATGATATGACTTTTTCAAACTCATCTTGTTGTTGAGAATTTATAGATGAACATTGTAATGCATAACATGAATTTTCTTTTAAAAGTTTCTCATTTTCTTTTGACAAAACTTTGTTTTTCAGTTTTTCATTTTTCAGATCAAGAAATATTCATGAAAAGCATCAGAGAGTTCAGAATATGATACCTCATCATCTTCAAGTGCCATGTAACATAGGTTGACACGTTCAGTGGATTCTTCTTCATCAGATGAAGATGAATCGCTGTATTCTGATGATGCTTCATAGTTCTTCTTCTTTCTGAACTTCTTACCTTGTACTTATCTTTCTTCTTAAGCAAAGGACAATCTATCTTCATATGACCTGGTTTATCACAATTAAAGCATTTGAATTTACCTTGCTTTAGAATTTTCTGAATTTCTTTGAGAGCATTGCCATCTCCTCTTCGTCATCATTGTCCGTGTCGGAAGATGCATGGAAGGCGAGTTCTTTCTTCTTTGAACGGTGTTGTCGTTCGTCCTTCTTCCTTTCTTCTATTTGCACTTCATATGCCATTAGATTACCGATTAGGTTTTCTAATGTCATAGTTGAGAGATCATTCGCCTCTTCAATGGCGGTTGTCTTCTTCTCCCATTCTGATGTGAGTGCACGAAGGATCTTTCGAACTCTTTCAACTTGGGTGTAGTTCTTTCCAAGGGATGCTAATGTATTGGTGATGTCGGTGAATCTTGTAACCATCTCGGATATGGTTTCATTCTCCTCCATTTTGAATAACTCAAACCTGTAGACAAGAACAGATATTTTAGATTCCTTAACTTTATTAGTGCCTTCGTGTGTTACCTGAAGAGTATGTCATATTTGATGTGCAGAAGTTACTGTTGAAACACAGTTGAACTCTTCTTTGGTTAGGGCACAGAATAGAGCATTCATCGCTTTGGCGTCAAGGTTCGCGTTCTTCTTTGATCTTCACTCCAAGCGTTGTAGTTGGTTGTGGGCTTGGTGTACGATGCTTCTATGATGTTCCAAAGGTCGTAGTTGAGTGACTGCAAGTATATCTTCATTCTACACTTCCAATAGTTGTAGTTGGTTCTGTCAAATAGCGGTGGACGTTGTGTAGAATGTCCTTCTTTGAATTGGGATGATGAGAACTCCGTTGCCATCCTTATTGTTGACTTGTACCCGCTCTGATACCGATTGTTGGATCAGAGCGTATACGCCGGTTCAGGGTATGAAATGTGAGGCAGCTCTGATACCAAATGTTGGTCCCCGAGATAATGACAAATGCGGAACTATCTCTGTTGGCAACAATAGATCTAAAATACACAAGTCAACACAAAACTAAACAAGAAGGATTAATCGTTAAGTAAATAAACAAACTTGCAAATAAAGGAAATCAAATCTCAGAAAATGCAAACACAAACAAGAGAGATTTATCCTGGTTCGGTCCTTGTGACCTACATCCAGTCCCCAAGCCACCCACTTGAGATTTTCCTTTAACCTTTATTTTGCCACCAAAAATCAATACACCATGTACACCACTTGACAAATCCCCTTCACCAATGTGTACACCTTCTCTTCCACCAAGAGAACACCTTCTCTTCACCAAGAGAATACCTTCACCTTGTACAACTGCCTCTACAACCAAGAAGCCTCCTGTGTACAATGATTTGTTTTGAGAATTACAATACTTTTCCTATAGCCTTGGTACTGAATGTGTATGTGGACAAGGTTCAGTATAGGAAACAAGAACTTCAGAGAATCTTCATAATGGAAAATGTCTTTTGGTGAAGAACTGAAGTGGGAAAAACAGTTTTCAGGTTTGCAGATTTTTGGCTTTGGAAAACTGATAAAAACTCTTGGTTTTTGGCCTTTGGACTAACTACCCCTTATATAGCTGAAGACTAGGGTAAGTTAGGGTAGTTATAGGTGCATTTCAAACAAAAGAAACGTTAGAAAACGTTGCACAAAAGACCAACAGTCAGAAACTGTCCAACAGTCAGAACTGCCTATTAGTCGACTTGCCCATGGAGTTAGTCGACTAGACTAGGCAAAAATCCTTCTATTAGTCGACTATGTTTGGCTGTTAGTCGACTAGTCAAGAGAAGTTGGCCTGACAGTTTTCAGAATAACTACTTCAAGTCGACTGCAACTACCTTCAAGTCGACTTGGACCAAGGATTAGTCGACTAGGGGACTCTTATTAGTCGACTACAAGATGTATTAGTCGACTTGGTTTTACTGTCGGTCGACTAATAAAGAAACAGAGAGTTGGGTCAGATTCAGGACACAGGATTAGTCGACTTGGTTTTGGGTTAGTTGACTACATCAAGGATTAGTCGACTTATAATAGACATCAAGTCGACTAATGGACCAATGAAGTGTGTGTTTGTGTCAAGGCTTTTACATGCTATTTCAACTTTACAAACCACACCTAATTAACTCTCCTTGGCACATCTTGATCATGTAGAACTCTTGATTCGTCATGTGTTAGAGCTCCAAATGAATTTGATCTTCACAAACGTCTTCATCGAAATAAGTTCCAACAGAAAGGAGGAGGGAAGTGAAGTATGAATCAGGTAAAACTTATCCTGGAGTAAAATGTGATTGGCCATAATTGGATGAACTCAGCAGGTGGTGTTGGTGCAAGTGAAGTGTTCCTAGCTAGCCTTGATGAGATTGGGTCACTGGATCACTCTTGCAAGCACAACACAAACAACGTTCATTCAACAAACAAACATAAAAAGAAAAAGAAAAATAAGAGAAAAAGAAAAACAATCACCAAATCTATCTATGATACATGGACCTAGATGACTCCTAACTGAGCAATTCTCCTGGGAAGATTGTTGTTTGAATCAGACTACCAGCTATTCAGCCAGGTGGGGCAAAATACGGTGGGAGGTATCCGTGCAAAACAACGGGCCTTAATTACGCCAAACCATGGTATCTTCAAGGCATAACCTCTTAATACTAAACCTTAGACACTGATTTGACTAGAGTATAATTCAAAACAAGTTTCAATACAGTTAATCCCCTATTGACTCTGAATATCCCTAAGGGCCAATATCTATCAATTTTTAGATTAAGCTTGGGATTATAAGCGCTTGGAATGTTGTTTTTGGTCTAAGGAAGAGTGATGAAATCCCTATCTTATCTTATTTATTTGGGTGATGCCCTTAGAATCAATTTGTGCAAGTGTACAGAATATATCAAGTAAGATTTACTTAAAGCGAATAATCAACCAAAGAGTTAGTCCTATTCTATATGCTATGTTCATGTACCTTGCTCCAACAGTCTTCAACAAAAAAGTAATATGGGTGCGACATACAAGGAAAACAGTAGTTGCAATGAGCTAATTTTTACAAAGAAGGTGACCCTACAAAAAGAATGTTAGTAGTCAACTCAATTCTACCGTGAAAACACAGCAAAAATCGCATTTTGCGCGGCAATCTTGAGGGTAACTAGTCTCTACTTTCTAAAGTAGAGGCCAAAGACCACTTATATATCAATGCAGCAGCAAATTTTTGTTCTCAGCATCTGTAACCTGAAATAAAAATGGAATCATTTAGATAAAGAAAACAAAAAACCGTTACCCTTCCCGACAATAACGCCATGAATATTGTTCGGAATAGAAAAGTGTATTGAACTAATACAAGCACCAGATTTAAAAGTTCATTATTGATATGAGTTATGTTCTTCAGTAGTTGTGCTTGTGTCCTTCCAAACTATTCATCCTAACCAAATGCTAAAACGAGTAATATCCACAGGGAGGGGAAGTGATAGAAGCTTTGTCCGATTTTTATTTTGTTTTCTTCAAAATATGTCCTTCTTGTTTCAGTTATAAACAAAAAGAAGAAGAGTGTGAAATAGGTGATGTAATTAAAAAAGTGAGTGAAAATAAAAGTGAAAAGAAATGCAAATTCGGCAAAGCGATGAATGAAAGCAAAAGAAAAGAAAAGAGAACGCTTAAAGAAACTAAAAGAAATTTTTAAAAGAAGTTTAGAAGAAAGCTTTGAGAAAAGAAGTGCAAGAAGAGTTTGAAGAAAATTGAAGAAGTGAAAGAAAAAATGCTTGAAAGGTTTGAGTTATAGAAATGAGAAAGATTGCATGGCTAACATTCTACTAATTAACCCCACTAACCGTTAACTTGTTTGAAGATAGTGCTTCACAATAGATCATTGGCCTTCATGAGTCTTGTGCATTAAGAACTAGTCATGTGGTATTCTAATAAAAATTCTTCACCCTCTACTTTGCATTACATGACAAAAACTTGAATATCACCCTATCAAGGTCTGTTTTAAGGCGAGATTAGAGTGAGAAACAAGTGCACTATCGGTATAAGTAAAGATGAAGGGGCATTCTCCAAATCAAAATAAGCAAGTTAGGCAATTAATAAATCTTCAAGAACATAAAGTTAGAGCATGAAATATGAGAGTTAGATTGCTTTTTAGAGAGTTAGAGTTAGAACCCTTCATCAGAAGTCATCCATAGCTCTTGGTTGCACAAAGCTCATTGGTATGCTATAGATTCATGTGGGTTATTATTCAAGAGTTAGGGTTAGTGGGTTAGTAGTTAGTTAGCCAAGCAAGAAGAAGATTAGATAGACATGAATACAAAGCATGAAATGTAAAGCTTGTTAGCAGTGTTAGAGACATGAATTAAAAAGCACAAGTAGAAGATGCAAGAAAGAGTAACGAGAAAGGGAGTAATGAGAAAGGGAGTAATCCTTGTATTGATGTGTCACTTGAAACAATTACAGTAGCACTCTCTCTTCCCACTCAATTTCTGAAAAAAAACCAAGACTAAGTTGCAATGATGCAAGAAAAGAATAACAAGAGTAGCTCAAGCAATGGAGGTGCCCTACTCTCTGTTTTCTTTCTAACCTTCTATCGGGTGAATTTACAGGGTATATATAGGCTGCAGTGGCTTTGAAGCACGAAACAACGGGACACGTGTCGTTGATCCGCGGCTCTCTCCACAGTATTGTTATAGAAAGGCGGCAAAAGCCACGTTTTTGCTGCTATGTGGTGCTCATTTGCACTGATACAACTCAGCTGTCTGTCTTCTAGAAGGGGATCTTCAGGGCATATTCAATTTTCCTTGCACTTAGGCTAGTATTAGTCCAAATTCATCTAATTATTTTTAGGACTAATCTACCCTTATCTAGAAGGATCTTTCTTTCTCCTCAAGAAAACTCTTTAATAATCTAAAAAAATCTAAAAATTCTAGATTATGTTACAATCTTTCCCTTGACCTTTGAATTATCTGCAAATTACCAAAAAGAGATTTATTAGTAACATATTTAACATAATATGGTAGGTAATGTGATGATAATGATGCAAAATTAGCCACTAATTAAGTATGGGATTGATGGGGTGGATCCCATGTTAAATAGGCAGTTAGCCTCATAATCTCCTCATTATGAGGTTCACTACTCCTCATTAAATGAAGATAATGGAGGGATTTATAACATCCCTGAGCCAACAGGCTAATTAGATTCACAGAGTCTTGAATGTAGTTTCACATGCACACTCATTAGCTTTACTGAAGCTATATTTATCTTCGCCAGAAGCTAGTTTAAGCTTTAGATGCGAGGCTAAACTGATGGATTGGTCATGTTGAGCTGAAGTTACTTCCTTGCAGAGCCTATAAATAGCTTATTTTTTGAATGAGCTCAGGGCTGAAGGCTAAATTTTGGAAGGACTGTATTAGAGGAGTTCATTAGAGAGCAAACTCTGTTAAAAGCTAAACAAGAGATCAATTCTTCTAGCTTCCAAGCTTTCTAGGGAACTTCATTTCTCTTTTAGGGTTTTAATACTCTAATTGATCTTCTAGTTTCAAGGAATATTTGAAACAAAGCGAGAAGGGATTCGAAGCAGAAGACTTGAAGACTCAATCACTCACATTGTTAATGGAACAAAGCGATCACACGCTAACCAGATTTCCTTTGGCACACTTCTCCATAAACTCTGAGAATAGAGTTCTTGTATTACTCGTAATTTTTCTCAAAGATTTGTAAGCTTACCCCTAAGAAAATCAATAGAAAACAAGATGGCGACTTCGTCGGGGATGGTTTTCTTCAACAACTAGAAGACTGTGTCGTAATGTGACGATCAGACCCCTGGGTCTACTGCTGAAACTTTGATCATCTAGTTTGACCAAAAGAAATTTGAGCAACTTCTCTCCAAAGCCTCAAGCTCTATCAACATATGCAAGCACAGGAAGATCTCATTAGCGACGACTCCCGGGCTAATGCTTGGAAGCAAGTCTCTGCGGAGAAAAAAAAAACTCCCTGTGAGCGTATCTCAGCCTCTTACCAAGGCTAAACAGTCTACTGTAGTCTCAACAGAGACTAAACTAGCATCGTGCCAGTGTCTTACACTGCATGCGAAGTTAGAGAGGCTTTCTCTAAGCCTAAAACAACCTCTAAGACTATTTGGATTCAAAAATCCAACTCAGCCTTATGTGAGGTGATTACTCTATGGTATTGCATCATTACATCACATTTTTCTACCGATTATGAATAAAATGATGCTTCTCACCTATGTTTTGGTCTATTTTGCAGATAATCAAGAGTCTAAAGGTAAAGGAGTAAAAAGAGCCTAATTGAGTCCAATTTCGGTAATTAAATCTCATTACTTAGAGGTCAAGCTAGAGAGCTTCGAGAAAATATATTGGATCAGAAGTTGGGCACAAATCTGAAGAAAACCGAATCCAAATACCCAAAATCTAAGACCATTATCCTCGTAGCTGGACGAAACCACTGTCCAAAACCAGGTGTTTAAGTCCCTGGTATTGCCATGAATACACAGCAATGCCGCATTTCTGCGGCAACCTGGTGGACCCACACGTCGATCTTTTACGCGTGGCCTTGTCTCGCCTTCTAGATGCTTCTTTTGCCTATAAGTACTACAAGTTTGGGCCAGGAATGGGGATAGAGGGCCGTAGGCTAGGTTTTCTCTCTCTTCTAGTTGTAGAGTAGGATTTTCTTCTTCTTTGATTTTGTATTTACATTTTGTTTTTAGATCTTGTAGTATGGCTGAGTTGATTCTGGAGAGAGAGAGAGAGAGATTGATGTAATAGAGAGTGACAATCTATGTAAAGGTGTCTCCTTTCTTCTCCATTGTAATCTTCTCCATCTTCTACATGATGCTTAGCTAGTTTTTTTCTCATGACCATCTAACTACTAACCACTAACTAGCTAACCACTTACTTGATAATGTACATGAATCTAATAGCATCTACAAGGCCTTCCTCTTGCAAGAGTCATTGATGGGTCATGATGATGAATTCTAACATTCTAATATCTAAACACTAACAAGCTAACTTGCAATGTCTTCTTTATTCATGCTCATCTCTAATTGGTTTTGATGATTTAATAGTAGCTTGCATTTGATTGTGTGGAATGGATATGTTTGAATGTGAAAGAACAATCTTATGAGTCATGCTTTGTATCATCTCTTGAAGCCAAAAGCTAGTGATGGCCAAGGATCCATGTGAGGCAACTATCACTAAGACGTTAGCATGGTTAGTGGAGCAATTAGTAGTTAGTAGCCATGAGTTTTCTTTCATAATTTCCTTCTTTTTTAACTTTGTTTTAAAAATAATTTCCAAAATCACATTTTCTTATTGATGTTTTCACCAATTTCTTAGTTCACCTTTGTTTCATCTTCTTTTTATTTTCAAACCCACTTCACTTTTCAGTTCACCTTTATTTTATTATTTTGTTTTACTGTTTCCATAACCACTTCTCTTTTGCTTTTACATCGTCTATTTCATCGCCTTCTCCACCTATCACATCTAGATTTCTTTTCTTTTCTTGTTCTCATTCTTTAACAAAGAAGAACTTATCAACATACAACATGAATAAGACCGTTAATGCTTCTATCACCTCCCATCCCTATGAATTCGACCCGTTGAGCCAATTCTATAACGGAAGTATCGATGGAACATTAGCGCACACACTTTCACATCGATTCTATAAAACACACATTTTCAAGTGCTGGATTTACCCCGGACATTAGGCTAAGAAATCTGTTGTATTAGCTTCACATGAAGCTACTGAAGTCTTTAATTGCCAGACTGATTCAGCTCTTCACAAAGCTCAGCTTTGTCATTCATGTGACGCTAAGGTTAAAGCACCACTTGGTGCTAACAGTGACACTACAACAGCTTCACTCAAAGCAAAAGCACTTTTTAGCAGTGCTAGAAGAACTCTTAGTCACAAGGCTAGCGTTGAAGCATCACTTGGTGCAAACAATGAAGCTGTTACAACTTCGCTCAAAACAAAAAGTGCTCTCACAGCTTCGCTAGGTGAAGCTAAGCCATGTGATAAAACTAAGCCTTGTGGCAAAATGAAGCCATAATAGCTTCGCCTATAGTTAGAAGCAAAGCCTTCAAGGCTACCTTTTTGACTGGTCACTAATGTAGCACATTTATTATCATATTTCCATACTTATTATAGAATAAAATTTGCATTGTCCTAATTAAATGTTTAATTTATTTGCAGGCCCATGTTGGATCGTTGAGATAAGGACTAATTGCGGAATTATCTCTTGTAGGCAACTATAGATCTGAAATAACTCAAGTCAACACAAATCTAAAACTAGAAGGATTAGCGTTAAGTAAATAAACAAAATAAATAACTTGTATGTAAAGGAAAACAAATCTCAGAAATTGACAAACGCAAAAAAAAAAAATTTATCCTGGTTCGGTCCTTGTGACCTACATCCAGTCCCCAAGCCGCCCGCTTGAGATTTTCCTTTAACCTTGATTTTGCCACCAAAAATCAATACAACATGTACACCACTTGTCGAATCCCCTTCGCCAAATGTATACACCTTCTCTTCCACCAAGAGAACACCTTTACCTTTGTACAACTGCCTCTTAAACCAAGAAGCCTCCCGTGTATAATGGTCACCTTGTACAACTTGCCTCTTCAACCAAGAAGCCTCCCATGTACAATGAACACTTTGAGAATTACAACTCTTTTCCTATAGCCTTGATACTGAATGTGTATGTGGACAAGGTACAGTATAGGAAACAAAAACTTCAGAGAATCTTCACAATAGGAATTGGCTTTTGGTGAAGACTGAAGTTAGGAAAACAGTTTTCAGATTTTCAGATTTTGACTTTTGAAAAACTGATGGAAAATCTTGGTAATTGGCCTTTGGTATAACTTCCCTATTTATAGCTGAAGACTAGGGTTAGTTAGGGAGTTATTGGTGCAATTTCAGATGATATGAACGTTGGAAAATGTTGCAAAAAAGACCAACCGTTAGAAACTGTCCAACCGTCAGAACTGCCTATTAGTCGACTTGCCCATGGAGTTAGTCGACTAACCTAGGCAAAATTCCTTCTATTAGTCGACTATGTTTGGCTATTAGTCGACTATATCATGAAACGTTGGATTGACAGTTTCAGAATAACTGATTCAAGTCGATTGCAACTAACAATTAGTCAACTTGACCAGGGATTAGTCGACTAGGGGAATTCTATAAGTCGACTATAAAATGATATTAGTCGACTTGGTTTATTGTTGGTCGACTAATTATCAAACAGAGAGTTGGGTCAGATTCAGGACACAGGATTAGTCGACTTGGGTTCTGGCTTAGTCGACTACATCAAGGATTAGTCAACTTATAATAGACATCAAGTCGACTAATGGACCAAAGAAGTGCGTGTTTGTGTCAAGGCTTTTACATGCTATTTCAACTTTACAAACCACACTCTATCAACTCTCCTTGGCACATCTTGATCATGTCGGACTCTTGATTCGTCAAGTGTAAGAGCTCTAAATCAATTGATCTTCACAAACGTCTTCATCGAAATAGGTTCCAACATTCTCCCCCTTTTTGATGACGACGCTTTGTGTGCACAAGTCCTCCCCCTGCAGAAAATATGTTATCTTTTCCTCCCCCTGCAGAAATGGGTTATAACAGATAGAGAAATATTTTGTTCTCCCCCTACAACAAATATATTAGTACATATATATATAATTGTTCTTTATCAATTTTTATATGGTACTTGCAAGATAAACGTTAGATGGTACCAAACATAAAAGAACATATTTAACCTTTAGGAGTCCAAATCCATTTAGAATTTGGTTTCCACCTGTTAATATACACATAGTTGCAAGAATCACATATATCATGAATGTATGATGCAATATATGTATTTTTATCATGAAAATTTAAGTTCTTAGGAATCCATATAAACTTATTTTTCTTAGGCTTTCTTTTTACAAAAGAACTATATGGATTACTATAACATGAAGATTTTGCAATAAATCCAATACCAAGATTATCATGTGACAATTTCTGAAAAGATAATAAAGCATTCAAATTTTCTTTTCCTTTATTAAATTTAGTCATATTTTGCATAAGATCTTCATATTTCTTTTTGAAAACTAACATGTATTTATCTAATATAGAAATTCTATCATTCAAAGACTTAGTTTCCATTTTCAGAAAAATATTTTCTTTTATAAACTTCTCATTTTCAGTTTTCAAGAATGATATGACATTTTCAGTTTCATCTTGTTGAGAATTTATAGAAGAACATTGTAATGCATAAACAGAATTTTCTTGTAAAAGTTTCTCATTTTCTTTTAACAAAAATCTGTTTTTCAGTTTTTCATTTTTCAGATTCATAAATAACTCATTAAATGCATCAGAGAGTTCAGAAAATGATACCTCTTCATCTTCTATGGCCATGTAACATAAGTTAACATGTTCAGTGGATTCTTCTTCATCAGAAGATGAGGAATCACTATATTCTGAAGATGCTTCGTAGTTCTTCTTCTTTCTGAACTTCTTACTCTTGTACTTATCTTTCTTCTTGAGCAAAGGGCAATCCATCTTCATATGTCCTGGTTTATCACAATTAAAACACTTGAATTTACCTTGCTTAAGAAATTTCCTGAACTTCTTTGAGAGCATTGCCATCTCCTCTTCGTCATCATTGTCCATGTCGGAAGATGCATGGAAGGCAAGTTCTTTCTTCTTTGAGCGGTGTTGTCTCTCTTGGTCCTTCTTTCTTTCTTCTAACTGCACTTCATATGCCATTAGATTACCGATTAGGTTTTCTAATGTCATAGTTGAGAGATCATTCGCCTCTTCAATGGCGGTTGTCTTCTTCTCCCATTCTGGTGTGAGTGCACGAAGGATCTTTCGAACCCTTTCGACTTGGGTGTAGTCCTTTCCAAGGGATGCTAATGTATTGGTGATGTCGGTGAATCTTGTAACCATCTCGGATATGGTTTCATTCTCCTCCATTTTGAATAACTCAAACCTTGGACAAGAACAGATATTTAGACTCCTTAACTTTATTAGTGCCTTCGTGTGTTACCTGAAGAGTATGCCATATTTGATGTGCAGAAGTTGCTGTTGAAACACGGTTGAACTCTTCTTTGGTTAGGGCACAGAATAGAGCATTCATCGCTTTGGCGTCAAGGTTCGCGTTCTTCTTTTGATCTTCACTCCAAGCGTTGTAGTTGGTTGTAGGCTTGGTGTATGATGCTTCTACGATGTTCCAAAGGTCGTAGTTGAGTGACTGCAAGTATATCTTCATTCTACACTTCCAATAGTTGTAGTTGGTTCCGTCAAATAGCGGTGGACGTTGTGTAGAATGTCCTTCTTTGAATTGGGATGATGAAAACTCCGTTGCCATCTTTGTTGTTGACTTGTATCCGCCCTGATATCAAACGTATGATCAGAGCGTGTACTCCGGTTGATGAAGTAGGAATGTAGATGCCGGTTGATGACCCTCGCTCTGATACCAAATGTAGGAATTGGTATGGTTGTTGCCTGTTGATGAACTTGGCTCTCCCCTGCTCTGATACCAATTGTTGGATCGTTGAGATAAGGACTAATTGCGGAATTATCTCTTGTAGGAAACTATAGATCTGAAATAACTCAAGTCAACACAAATCTAAAACTAGAAGGATTAGCGTTAAGTAAATAAACAAAATAAATAACTTGCATGTAAAGGAAAACAAATCTCAGAAATTGACAAACGTAAAAAAAGAGATTTATCCCGGTTTGGTCCTTGTGACCTACATCTAGTCCCCAAGCCACCCGCTTGAGATTTTCCTTTAACCTTGATTTTGCCACCCAAAATCAATACAACATGTACACCACTTGTCGAATCCCCTTCGCCAAATGTATACACCTTCTCTTCCACCAAGAGAACACCTTCTCTTCCACCAAGAGAACACCTTTACCTTTGTACAACTGCCTCTTCAACCAAGAAGCCTCCCGTGTACAATGGTCACCTTGTACAACTTGCCTCTTTAACCAAGAAGCCTCCCGTGTACAATGAACACTTTGAGAATTACAACTCTTTTCCTATAGCCTGATACTGAATGTGTATGTGGACAAGGTACAGTATAGGAAACAAAAACTTCAGAGAATCTTCACAATAGGAATTGGCTTTTGGTGAAGACTGAAGTTAGGAAAACAGTTTTCAGATTTTCAGATTTTGACTTTTGGAAAACTGATGGAAAATCTTGGTAATTGGCCTTTGGTATAACTTCCCTATTATATGCTGAAGACTAGGTTAGTTAGGGAGTTATTGGTGCAATTTCAGATGATATGAATGTTGGAAAATGTTAAAAAAATCAACAGTCAGAAACTGTCCAACAGTCAGAACTGCCTATTAGTCGACTTGCCCATGGAGTTAGTCGACTAACCTAGGCAAAATTCCTTCTATTAGTCGACTATGTTTGGCTATTAGTCGACTATGTCATGAAACGTTGGATTGACAGTTTCAGAATAACTGATTCAAGTCGACTGTAACTAATAATTAGTCGACTTGACCAGGGATTAGTCGACTAGGGGAATTCTATAAGTCGACTACAAAATGATATTAGTCGACTTGGTTTACTGTTGTCGACTAATTATCAAACAGAGAGTTGGGTCAGATTCAGGACACAGGATTAGTCGACTTGGGTTCTGGCTTAGTCGACTACATCAAGGATTAGTCGACTTATAATAGACATCAAGTCGACTAATGGACCAATGAAGTGTGTGTTTGTGTCAAGGCTTTTACATGCTATTTCAACTTTACAAACCACACTCTATCAACTCTCCTGGCACATCTTGATCATGTCGGACTCTTGATTCGTCATGTGTAAGAGCTCCAAATGAATTGATCTTCACAAACGTCTTCATCGAAATAGGTTCCAACAGCCCATTCCTTAAGGAGTGAAGAGAAACAAGCCCAAAAGCCCACCAAATTTTGATTAATTCAGAATAAATTGAAATGAAGAAATTAGGGCAAAATCTTGGCATATAAGGAAGGTTGAGAAGAATCCTCCTGAATCAAGATGAAGAAATCAGGGCAAAATCTTGACATAAAAGGAAGGTTGAGAAGAATCCTCCCTGAATCAAGCACAATCAAAGGCTGTTTTGTCAACTTTTGAAGCAAAAATAAGAAAATCAGAAGAAGATACGGGAAATATATCAGACCAGGAGATTCCCCCAATCTTCCTGGGATCTTCTCCTTTAGGTTTTTTGCCTATAAATACTGTTTTAGCTGAGCAAAAAGGAGAACCAGGGCAGGCAGAGATAGGATTTAGACTAGTTTTTCATTTTGCAGTTTAAGTTTTTCTTTTCTTTTTATGTAATGTGTATGTAAGCCTAGGTTAGATGAAGATTCATGTAAGTAAGAGATGAAGGCCTATGTTGAGAGTGACACTGATGTACCCTTCTCCTTTCTTCCATCGTTTCAAGCAATAAAAGGTAATATTTTTATGTTATTCTTTACTTTCATTTTCTTTTCCCTCTTTCTACTTTACCTCCTTTTTTTGATGAGTTTGCAAGTGAAGCCAGAAGTATTAGTATAACGATGTTGTGTGAGTGCCAACGATAGTTCATGAAGACGTTCTCCTCCTCAAGATCCGTATCAATTCATTCTTGCTCAGCTTGATGATAGAATGCGCACGGGGACTGAGCTCGATCGTATGGTCTATGCGTTGAACGCCTCTGAATGCAAGGTAGAACATGCAAAGGTTTCCAGGTAAGTCATCAATCAACCAAGGTAAGTATTTCTTCACTCTTCTTTTTCTTTTCTTTTATTTCTTAGTATAGATCACCACCTCTTCCAAATCATTCTTTTTCGACTCATTGTACATAGTCACTTTCTTTCCCCTTTTCTTTGTAAATAGTCATTCTCCATTTCTCTCCACCTTCTTCATCTCTCATTTCTTTCTAACTTTAACATAACTTTCTTTTTCATTTTTATTTCTTTAAACAAAGAAGAACTTCGTTTTATCTTCATTAAGATTTCAATAAAGAAACGTAAACACTTCTATCGCAAAATCCTCCTTGTAGATCACGACCTGCATAGCCACTTGCTATAGCGGTAAGAATGAGCACTTGCACATCTTTATTTCTAAATCTAAAATTCTGTTTTTTTTGTGCAGGTTTTACCTCAATCAAATTTTGGCGCCGTTGCCGGGGAGGGTAATGGTTTTTATTGAAATCTGATTTATATTGAATTTTTAGAACTAAAATGAATTTTCTTCTCTGTTGCAGGTTATAGGGCAAGCAAAGCAGGAAAAAAGGATTGCGGAAACATATAAGTAGTCTTGGGCCTCTGTTCTAAAAAACAGAGACCAAGTACCCTCTGAATTGCCGCGTTTGCTCAGCTTTAGCCGCGTTTCCGCGGCAAGGAAGAGTTCACTACTAACTGTCTTTCTTGCAGGGCTGCTTGTTTTGCAAAATGATAGTTTTCTGCAACTTTATTTCTTATATGCCATCACCAAAAGCCGGTTAACAAATCAACAGTAAAACATTTGTTGAAAAAGTTAAAAAATTGATTAGACGTTTGCATTTTAGGCACGTGTCTTTTCAATTCATTTACTTTACTATTGAAGTGCGCTGGAGCAAGGTACGTTCGCATTGCATTTAGAATAGGACTTATCTCTTGGTTGATTTACATCGCTTTGAGTGAATCTTTTACATATCTTGTACACTTGCACAAACTTATCTTAAGGGCACTAACCCATAACAAGATAAGGTGGGGATTAATCACCCTTCCTTGGCCCAAAAATCAGATTCAAGCACTCACTAACCCAAGCTAACTAAAAAATGAGTAGACGTGGCCCTAGGGACATCTCAGACTCAATTAGGAGATTATCCTAAGGGGGAAAGGTGTTGGAATTTGACTCTTGCCAAATCAGTGTCTAGGAAGGGATTAGGGCCGAAAACCCGAAGGTTGGTGGTTATTTAATTAAGGAACGTCGTTGACGGAAAACCTCCCACCAACCTTGCCCTGACCTGGCTGATTAGCTTGTGGTCAAAGTCTGCATTAAACCTCCCGTGGACAGTCTAATCAGTTAGGAGTCGTCTAGGTCATAGGTCTACCCTAACTTAGGCTAGAATTTTTTCTTTTTTGTTTGTTTATTTGTTATTTTTTTTTTCTTTTGTTTGTATTCCATTGTGTGATATGGCTTATAATAACAATTTTTTCAACTTCAATAATAAACCATATTACACATCAAACTTTTTTTCGGATATTACCAACCCGCATATCATAAGTTTAACCAACCTAGTGTGCCGGATTGGTCTTATCCCAATCAATATAACCCATGTCCCTAATCTTATAACCATAATTTTCATAACAATTTCAACTCTTCACAGAGTCAGTGGGGATTCACCTACCCAAGTCCAATTTTCAACCAAATTGTTCCCCTCTCCACCTAGTCCACAATATTTTCAAGATTCCTACTCAGATCCACCAGTCCAAAATAGAAAACTATCAATTTTGGAAATGAGTATGCGTGAGTCAAAACACAAATCTCAAAATCTGATTGACTCACAATTTCACTACCAATTCCAAGACAACACTTCATCTTTTCAACACAACAATGAACATATCACCTATGAAGAGATGCTTGAAGCCATGACTCAGGCTCAAAACGCTCTTAATCACGACATAGAAATGATGGTCCAATCTTTACATTCTAACCGTTTGGCCAGTTCTGATGTCGGTAACCATTCTGTTAGAGCCGGAGAGTCATGTAGTTTGGAAATCAAGGTTCCATTTCAGAACCGTCATTTGAACTTGCCCAAACTCCAAATATATTGATAGTTTGGCAAGTTATCCCTGCCTAAATCGAACTTGAAAATGAATATGATCATGAACCTCAACTTAGTGATTCAATTTTACTTCCTGATTTAATAATGACCCGGTGTCTTCACCTGATTTCAACCTTTTCCCGAGTCAACATTGGATACTGTGCCAATTCATCATGAAATTGAATCACCTATTTTGATGATCATATTGAACTTGACCAATTGTACACTTTTGAAAATCCTATTGACAAATTGGCAAGTTCTCATTTTTTTGATATTGAACTCAATAAGATATGTGATCTAGATTCTCAAATCTGTGATCCAGTTCAATTTCTGAATCAATATTGACTCCTGTTTTGTTACCAAACTTGAGTAATATTTTAGAGTCAGTTTTGATTCCACCACCTATCATTCTTGAACTTGAATCACCAATATTAAGTCACATCCCATTGTTAGAAAATACATGTGGACTTATGTTTCAACTTCTTGACTTAGACCCAATTTCTGAACCTATTTTGACTCTTGACCTTTATTTGAATTAAGTCACCTTCCTGAGTCGGTATTAGTTCCGTCCCTTCCTGAGTCCAAGTCAATCATTCTATCTTCTTTTCACACTCCATTCTGGGACGAGGTGGTTGACAAATTTGACTCTGAAATCAGTTATGAAATTTGAAAATTAGATGGGGTCATATACCTAATAAAAATCCTTCATGGATACACAATCTTAATGGGTTATATTAGAGAAACTTCTGGTGGGTTCCTCCGAACCCAACAAAAAGTCGATTGGGCCGCCTTTCGTAGACCAACCAGACCACCACCGGAACCACCACCTTAAGGTAACATTCTCCTTCCTTTTCTTCTTTTTCCATCTATGCATTAATTCATACATTGAGGACAATGCATGAGATAGGTGTGGGGGAGGGTCTAACATAACTTAGGTTTTTCTTTTTATTAAAAAAAAAATTTAACATTTTCTTTACCTTTAAAAACTTTTTGAAAATAGAAACAATTTTTGACATATTTTTTGTAAGAAATTAAGTTTATTTTAAGAAATAGGAAAATCTAAATTAGGATTTCTTATACTTAGTCAAAATAAGATTTTTATTTGATTTTTAGGGTTAGGAAGATAATTTGTTAAAGTAATTTAGTCTTGATATTTACCTTGATGAAATATGCACACTTCATACACTTACACACTTAGGGTTCAAAAACAAAGATTCTTATGCCTTATAAAAAAAAGAAAAAGAAAAAAAGATAAACAAATATAATTATTGATTAGCTAGTGCTTTGCCTAAGCGAGCCTTAGTATTTATACGAAAGATGATTAGATAAGTTTAAAAAATATATGTATATAAACATTCTCTGATTAAGCTGGGTATTTGTGCCTAATAAAGCATAAGTATTCACGCCTAAAGGGGGTTCAAATAATAAAATCCTTAGTTTTGTGTCCTTATTTGCTCGAGTCCTTAAGTCCTTGGGTGTTTTCTCACCCGATGCCCTAGGACCGTTTGGTTTGGGAGTCACCGATTAAAGGCTCGTTACATGGGCAGATTAGAAAGCCTAATAGAACTAAGGATGAATACCAAAAAAAAATTATATATATATATAATAATAAATGAGGCATAACAGTTAGAGTTAAAGAACCCTTAGTCAAAATTTTCACAATCACAAGGTGCATATGACTTAGGGTAAAGTAATAGACCAGATGAGAAGTACAATTTGACTCCTTACTTTGATTGATAAAAATTTTTTGAATAGAGACTAAGTTTAGGATGAAAAATTCAGTTTTCCTATAACTTATAGATTGCTTAAATCTTACAATTATATTTCAAATATTTTTCTCTTTCAAAATGCTTTTCGAAAATACTAACTCTTTGTTTCTCTTTCTTTATGGATTTTGTGGGTGTAATCCACTGAAAACCCTCACGAGACAAAACTCGTCCTCTAGGGAAAACCTAGAGGTTTAACGGCTTGTTGCACATGATCAGTGCAATCGCGTGACCAACAAAAGTGGTCAAAATAATCCTTAGTATAGTTTAGTTGTTTTGCTCGAGGACGAGCAAAAGATAGGTATGGGGGGTGATTGGTCACTAATGTTGCACATTTATTATCATATTTTCATACTTTTATAGAATAAAATCTGCATTGTCCTAATTAAATGTTTAATTTATTTGCAGGCCCATTCCTTAAGGAGATGAAGAGAAAGCCCAAAAGCCCACAAATTCTGATTAATTCAGAATAAATTTGAAATGAAGAAATCAGGGCAAAATCTTGGCATATAAGGAAGGTTAAGAAGAATCCTCCTGAATCAAGATGAAGAAATCAGGCAAAATCTTACATATAAGGAAGGTTGAGAAGAATCCTCCCTGAATCACACAATCAAAGGCTGTTTTGTCAACTTTTGAAGCAAAAACAAGAAAATCAGAAGAAGATACGGGAAATACATCAGACTAGGAGATTCCCCAATCTTCCTAGGATCTTCTCCTTTAGGTTTTTTGCCTATAAATACTGGTTTTAGCTAATCAAAAAGGAGAACCAGGGTAGGCAGAGATAGGATTTAGACTAGTTTTTCATTTTATAGTTTAAGTTTTTTCTTCTTTTGTAATGTGTATGTAAGCTTAGGTTAGATGAAGATTCATGTAAGTAAGAGATGAAGGCCTATGTTGAGAGTGACACTGACGTACCCTTCTCCTTTCTTCCATCGTTTCAAGCAATAAAAGGTAATATTTTTATGTTCTTCTTTACTTTCATTTTCTTTTCCCTCTTTCTACTTTACCTCCTTTGTTTTTGATGAGTTTGCAAGTAAAGCCAGAAGCATTAGTATAACGATGTTGTGTGAGTGCCAACGATAGTTCATGAAGACGTTCTCCTCCTCAAGATCCGTATCAATTCATTCTTGCTCAGCTTGATGATAGAATGCGCACGGGACTGAGCTCGATCGTATGGTCTATGCGTTGAACGCCTCCGAATGCAAGGTAGAACATGCAAGGTTTCTAGGTAAGTCATCAATCAACCTAGGTAAGTATTTCTTCACTCTTCTTTCTTTCTTTTCTTTTATTTCTTTAGTATAGATCACACCTCTTCTAAATCATTCTTTTTCGACCATTTGTACATAGTCACTTTCTTTCCCTTTCTTTGTAAATAGTCATTCTCCATTTCTCTCCACCTTCTTCATCTCTCATTTTCTTTCCAACTTTAACATAACTTTCTTGTCATTTTTATTTCTTTAAAAAGAAGAATT
>JAVJIF010025469.1:0-66515 GCA_038442645.1 Agave tequilana | reverse complement strand
CCCCCCCCCCCCCCCCCCCCCCCCCCCCCCCCCCCCTCATCGTCGCTAAGCGGTGGTTGATCGGTCGGTTTTCCATTGCTGGTACATCGAGATGTTAGTATAAACATGTTTTGACCAAATTAATTAAATTTTTTTTTTCCCTTCAAAATAACTCACATTCAGAGGGCTTCCCTGAACCATAAATGAAATAGAGAGCTCCCGGGACTAATATTCTCTGCTCAAATTCAACGAACCTCTCTTCGAGTTGCTCTTAATCGTCGTCGAATCCGATTCCGTCTCTTTCTTGCACTTCTTCTTCAACAAGATTCAAACCCAAACCCTCACCTTCTTTCGCTCCCATTAGACTCCGATCACCTCCTTTCTCATCGTCAATGGCTGTCCCCGTTCATAACCAAGACGGAGAGCTCCTCGATGTCCTCACCAAAGCTGGAGATAAAACCGGCGTCTCCAAGCCCAGGTCAACACCCCCCGCGCGCGCTTCCTCTTCTCTTCTCATCGAGAAAAACCCTAATTTTCGCCAATCGATCTTCAATTTGTTCTCTTCGAATTCAGGGGATTGGTCCATAGGGATGGAGATTACCATCGAGCGGTACACGTGTGGATCTTCTCAGAGAGCACGCAAGAGCTGCTGCTCCAGAAGAGGGCCGATTGCAAGGACTCGTGGCCTGGCCAGTGGGACATATCCAGTGCCGGCCACATCTCGGCCGGCGATAGTTCCCTTGTATCCGCCAGGTCTGTTAAAATTTTGTTATTGCTTTATATTTTTCTGATCAAGCTAAGATTTTGTTTTACTTGGTTCTGTGATGTTTATTGTTTCATTATTTAGTTGCTTGGTTTATCTATGAATTTGAGGCAGTATCTAGAAAAAGCTAGTAGTTTGTTGTATTTGATTCTAGTTAGATTTCAGAGACTTACGATCTTTGTTTATGTGCTAGAGAAATTGCTTGGAACTAAAATTGTGCTGGTGGGATTTCGTGCTATACTCAGAGAATGTAGATTTTTGGTACATAAGTACAAATGTGAACTCGTGACATGTCACATATGCGCACATGCATGGGGGCGAAATATTCTTATTTTGTGGTCTAGATTAGTTTTTGTGTGCGTGTGTGTGTGTGTGTGTGTGTGTGTGTGTGTGTGTGTGTTTATATCAGCCTTAACTTTGCGATGCTTGCTAGTTGCTCCTCTCTCTCTCACACACACACACACACACACACACACATCCACACACCCACACACACACACAATTTAATGCTGGGGCAAGTAGGTGCGTTGTTTATGTCAAGTCGAATGATGTGATTTAATTTTTTAAAATATTTTTCTGAATATTTTTACTGTACCATTTTAGAAACTTTCTATATGGGTTGATGCAAAACAAAAAGCATTAACTCACCAAAATTTAATAAGCCATAAAGATCATTTAATATTTACTTATACATTTTAGTTAGCTTGATATCTGATATTGTATGGTCCTTGCATTATGAAGAATGTATTTTTTCATGTGGACCTTTAGTAGTAGTAGTTTCTGCCTCAGTTCATCACTCTTCATTTCTAGATTCTATAATATCAACTTATCAAGGGTAAACCTTGCTAACTAAAGAATATGCTGCAACAGCCTCCTTGAAGGCAGTTTTGACTTTAGACTCGTATTTTAGATGTATTGCTTTCTCTCCCTTGGTGAAATTTCCTAACACAGTACATGGATGTTATCATTTTGATTGTTAACAATTTGAGAAATTCTTATGGACTCAGGTAGAGAGAGAGGGGGGGGGGGGAGGAAAACGTTTTTAGTTATATTCTCTCAAAGAGAAATGGCTGAGATTGAAAATGTCTTGTTTCCCAAACATGTTGTCATGCTACAAAGTACCCAACCTTAGGGGTTAGGGAGAATTAGCAGTCCATAATAGTAGGATAACTACAAAGCTTAAACTTAAACCTGTTTTTTCAAAGGTAAAAACTTAAACCTGTTGAAAACTAGTGAAATGTACATGCACCAAGTGCACATGAATTTAGAATTTTTTTTATCAACAAAATTTTACTATTAATTTTAGAATCATCAAATAAAATTATTTAAGTGGAAGTCTGTCAAGTCATAATTTTTTACCAAAAAATGTAGTTATTATCAAATAAAAGCACAACTAAAGGAAGAAAAGAAAGGTCAACTAAAAAAAAAATCTAAAATATGAGAAAGTGCAAACTTCTTGAAACTTTTCTCCGTGTCCTCTGTTAGGAAATATAATTTGTATAACGAGTGATATATAAGTTGTATTAGAAGTAGAAAAAGAATATGAGTAGATTTAGAATTTCTTGTATCTATAAATATAATTGAGAGGAGAGATCTCCAATCAACTCTCTTCAAAATCTCTGATACTACTTAGACATGGTATCAGAGCAACTAAAAAAACCCTAACTTTAATCTCAAAACTCTAACCCTAATCCTATAACCCAGAAAAAATACTGTTCAAAATTCGGGCAAAATTCACTCGAAATTCCCGAAAATCCCCACCCAATGCTTTCATCTTCCTCTTCAAAGTAACCTTAACCCTTGTTTTTCACACCGTCGCCTGCCGCCTCTCTTCTTCTTCCAGTCGCCCGCCGCCGTCGCCACGTCTTTGCCGCCTCCCCGCCTTCCAGACTCGTCTAGATCTTGAGATTCAGACCTCGCTGTCGTCTGCCATCTCTTCTTCGTCAGCGTCTTCATCGCCGAACCTTCGTCATCATCGTGAGATCACCGAACCTTCATCTTGGTCCTTAGTTTATTGTCATCATCGTTGTCACGAGATCAGAACTCTCGTGATTTTGATGAATGTTCTCTAGATCTGGACGAAGCCCTCGTCGACGGAGCTCCAATCTCCTCATCATCGTCTTCGTTGCCATGTCTTCGCCGTCGATGGTCGTCAGTCTTCGCCTTTGCCGCTGATGTTGATCACCATCGCTGTCCTCTGACTACTGTTTAGACTTCCCTTGCAGCTCATGGACCTTGATTATCACCATTGGGATCGGATCGAGAGCTCTTCATCTGGTCCTCTCTCTTGATCGATCAAATGAAGGGATTTGGGTAGATTTAGGTTCATATTAAACCCGATCCGCCAATTGTCAAAACCCGACCTGCTAACAGTCAATTCGACTCTCGCCGACCCGAGCTGACTGAGTCGACCCTAGCCAACTAGCACCAATCAACCCGACACCGGTGTTTTAAATATCGGATATCGGTGATCTATCGGTCGGCAAAATTTTGTACTGGATACCGGGTGATATATCGCGATATGGTATTAAATACGGTTGATATATCAATAGTAAATACATATAAGACATTTTTAAAAGAAATAAATTATTATCCAAATCTCATATAAAAACATCATTGGAATACCATAATGAACATAAAATAAAATAAAACAATCTCTCAAGCAAAAAATAATAACTATTATCCAAATAAGTAATTATAAGGGTCGATATATCAGATATTTCTCTTGGATATCGGCCAATATATCGGTCACGGGGCGATATATCGGCCCAAAATGATATCCGGTAAATTTTTGCACTTATCGTATCGTTTTGGATAAAATACCGGTATCTCAGCCGATACACCAGAATATCGACCGATATTTAAAATAATGCCCGACACTGATCAGAGTCGATTAGGGTTCAAAGACTCGGCCGAGTCGGAGTTGACTCAACCAAGTCATCTCCGTAACGGAGCTTGACGAGACGAGAATGAGTCACGATACCTTATTTTTGCGAGTCGTGAAGGTAATCGTCCTTACTCGGCCGAGTCAACTCAGTATCACGAGTTGACTCGACTGATTGAGTCAGGAAGGGAAACAAACCTGCTCTCTCGACCTAGAGTTCTCGCCAGCGTTGAGTCAGTCGAGTAAGGACCGATATTGAGTCTGAAATTTAACCTGACCCAAAAAGGGAAACAAACCTGCTCTCTCTCGACCTAGAGTTCTCGCCAGCTCTCGCTGCTAGCTGTCGCGCTTTGGTACCCTTCTCTGTCTCTATCACATGAGATCTCTCTATGAAGCATGAACGCTGACACGGGTGTCGGACACGACACGGACACGAGACACGACAAATCCAAAAAAATAGGATACATGGACACGACAAGGAATATATTATTATTATTATTATATATAAATAAATTTATAAAATCTAAATCAAGTGATCAACAAACTAACTAAAATACCAATCAACACGTGCGCAAACTTTAAAATATCACAAGTTTATAACAATATTACAACCACTAACATCACAAGTTCAAAACAAAATTATAACCACCGTCATGTCTCAAGATGAATCGAAGCTAGTCCAATGACTTTCTCATTATCTCCTTCTCCATCATCCGTAAACAACACAACCTCCATCGTGGGTTCATCAAGAGAAAGAGTGGCGAAATTTAGAATACCGGCACCCTGAAATGAGTCAAAGCCATCGCCGCCAATATCCTACATCTTTGTTTCCTTTTCATTATATTCTTCTGAATTGAATAGCAAACAGAGATTGTTATGCACATACATTAGATCTTCCGCCTGTGCCGCGGTTAATTTGTTCCTCTTTAAGGAGTGAATAAAAGAGTATGTACTGCAATTCCTTTCACAAAAGAGGAGGAACATAGTTGGCCTAGAAGCTTTAAGGCCAACGCTTGAAAATTAGGAGTTGATGAACCATAAAGAATCTACCAACAGATCGGATCCACAAATCCTCTATCTCGAAGAGAATCTAGATCGGCAAAAGCATCCAAAGCGCCCAAAAATCTAGCATATTCGATGCTCACCGCTTGTCTTTCTGCGGAGTTGGGATAGTATCTCTTCTAACACTTGCTTCTTTCAGAGGAGATCTCTTCATCTTGATGGGGAGCTTGTCGACTTATATTCTCATTAAGCCAAACATCATGATAATATCTATTAATATAAATAATAACCGCATTAAAGAATAACCATATTAAAGACAATGAAATAATTCATTAACTTAGATGTTACCTTGGATTCAAAGAGTGTGTCAAACATTGAAGTGGCGTGTTACTCTTGTTCCATCAATCCCCCAAGATTTGATGCACAACATCATAAAAAAGTGATTGCTCATTTCCCTTTTCTCTTCATGCCGATAAATAACACTTTTAACCTTCTCGATTGTTGTGTCTCACATGTCATACACCAAATGAAGAGATGGTTTGTCGGTATCGGTGACCCTTATCATATTATAAATTGGCTCGGTGAAGGCAATGATGTAGTTTATCTTGTTCCACCACAAATCATTTAGAACTTTTTCTTTAACAAATTGTGCTTGTCCCACATCATCATCCTATACATGTTCCATCGATCACTAAGAACCAAATCTTGGAGGTTTCTTTTGATGACTTTAAACCTCTTCAACATGATAATTCAAGAAGCAAATCTAGTATCCGCCACCGCAAGAAGCTTCATCTTGGAATAGTCATTGAACATGGCAAGCCACATGGAATAGTTCATGATAAAATTCTTCATAATCAAGGCATCATTCGAGACCTCCGTGATCCAACTACATTGAGCATAAACTAGAGCATTTGTCTCAGTATTTTTAGATATTCTTAAGTGCAAAATTCAGAGTGTGCACTACATAAGGAGTCCAAAAGATATGAGGAAACTTGTTCTCCACAATAGCACCAGTGACCTTACATGCAGAAGCATTATCAGTTATGATTTGGATGACATTTTGAGACCAACTCTTTAATGTAATCTTCAAGCTTCTCTGCAAATATAATGTCGGTTTTTCACTTCTCCCTCGACATTTACAGAGTTCAAGAATATCACGCTACTTTCGGTGACTGCCATGAAATTATTAAGAGGTCTTCTTTGCGCATCCGTCCACCCATCACTACAAATAGAGACCCCTTTTTGCTTTCATGTGGCTCTGGTGGGCTCCGTCAACCCCTCTACGTGAGATTTTTCACGTTGCAAGAGAGTGGTCCTCAAAAAGTTGTACCCGGGATGTTTGTAGCCAACGATGGATTGTTTGCGGCAAATTTAAATGCTTTAACATACCATGAATTTCTTGTCAAATTAAATGACAATCCACGTATAGAAAATCCTCGCAATAATGCAATCTAATTCATTCCTTGCCTCTTTATTAAATGCTTGATCAACGGTGTTGACCCCCCTTCTCTTCTTCGGTGCACTTGAACCACTTGCACTTCCACCGACCACATTTAACGTTGAAGATATTGGTAATGTTACGTCCCTAGGCATAGAAGCCTTCAATCTCATTTCTGCTTGCTCCATCTCCTTTGTCATATTCCTTATGTTGTGGCCTGTGGGTTTTAACCGTTACACACATCTTTATTCCTTGTCCGCTTATCCGCATGAGATGGTCCTGACTCTAGAATAAGATCTATTGAATGATTCAAGGCATTAACTACATTTTCACTTTCAATTTCCTCCTCTCCTTCCAATTTTTTCCAATGTAGTTACAAACTTCTAAAGAGGTGCATGATCATCCATTGGAACACTTGAAGAACCTTCTATCGAAGTCATATTTCTCTAATTTCTAAACACAACAACACAACAAAATCAAAATCCTAATTCAATTAAACTCAAATTTCTACACAATCCTGTATCAATCATGCAATTCATATTGATCTATCTAATTTCGATACACAATAACACACAACAATATCACAATAAATTAAACTCAACAACACAACAATTCATATTACCTCTCACTCTCTCTAAGCCTCTCTCTCTCCTCACTCTCTCATACACTCTCTCTTCCTCTTACTCTCTTCCTCTCACTGTCTCTGTATCTCTCTTTCAGTCTCTCTCTGTCTCTGCCTCTCACACTCTCTCTCTTTCTCACTCTATCTTAATCACTCTCTGCCTCTCAATCTCTCTCTGCCTCTCACTAGCTGGCTCTTTCTCACTCTCTCTTAGTCTCTCCTCAATCTCAGACCGAGAGAGAGAGATACAAAGAGAGTGAGAGACTGAGAGAGACGGAGAGAGATAAAGAGAGTGAGAGAGAGACTGAGAGGAGAGACTGATAAAGAGATACAAAGAGAGACAGAGAGAGACAAAGAGAGAGAGAGAGACAGAGAGAGTGAGAGACAGAGAGAGAGACTGACAGAGAGATACAATGAGAGAGACTGAGAGGGAGAGACTGAGAGGGACCGAGACAAATACAAAGAGAGAGACTGAGAGAGGCAGAGACTGAGGAGAGGGGAGGAACAGAGGGGAGACAAACATAGAGAGATCCGAGAGAGATGAGGGGTGAAATTTACCTGAGAATCGGAGAAGATCGGAGATTAGAGATCGGAGATCGGGTCCGTAAAAAAAAATCAAATTGAAAGAAAATTCCAAATTAAAACCCTAAAAACCTAAAATCAAAATCAAAATCAAAATCAAAGCTTACCTGTGCGTCGTTGTCGTCTCCATCGTCGTCGTCTTCGTCGTCATCGTTGTCGTTGTCTCCGCCACCGCCACGAGAGAGAGATCCGAGATAAAGAGAAACAGAAAGAGAAAGAGAGATGGAGGGGTTAAATAAAAAATGAAGCGGTTTTTTTTACCCGACTCGACCCAATACGTGTCCGGCCCGTGTCCGGCCCGAGTTAAATCCGGTCCGCTGACTGGACACGGGTCGACTCGTGTCGGACACGGGCGAACCGTGTCCGACACGTATCAGGGCCGTGTCGGGTACGTTTCCGTGCCCGACACGTGCCCGACACGGACACGGCCTGGGTCTAGCCGCGTCCGTGCCTCATAGGTCTCTCTCCCCCTCTCACTCGATCTTTCTCTTTGTCTCACCCTCTCTCCTCCCTCTCTCAACTGATCTGTCTCACCTCCTCTCTCTGTCTCACCCTTTGCCTCACCCGATCTCTTTATTTGTTGAGACCATATCTCTCTCCCCTTTCTTTAGTATAGATTAAATATAGTTTAATTTAGTATAGATTAATATGGATTATTTTAGTATATTATAGAATTTACTATATTATGCATGTAATTTTGATATGTTTTTACCGACATCGTCTATGTATTTATGCATTCTCTTTATGTTCAGTGTGCTAGGTGATATATTTTGGTTGTAATACATAAATATTGATGTTTATACTTTAGATTTTTCGTGATTTTCAGATTTTTTTTGAGCTTTCTATGTAGCTGTCGTGCGTATGGCCCGACTCCGTTCCGCAACACCGCGACTGATGCATCTCAGTGCCCACCGAGTTAACGTCCGAGACCTCGACTTTGAACCATGGGCCGATAGAGCCGCCTGCTACAGTACAGTTTGGGTTTGGTTTGATTTTTAGGACATATCTCAACCGTTCAAAGCCCGATTCTCGCAATTCTCAAGGCGTTAGAATCGTGAAAGCTTGAGCTACGCATCTATAGTCTTTACAAGGGTTTGTTGCTGAGCATGTCTCGTGTTTATGTGGGCAATTTGGATGTCCGAGTTTCTGAGCAGGAGCTTGAGGATGAGTTTTGAACATACAGAGTTATAAGACATATATGGGTTGCGAGAAAGCCACCCAGCTATGCCTTTATTGACTTGATGATCATAGAGATGCTCAAGTTGCAATTCTTGACTCGGATGGTAAACATAACCGGAGGGTTGAGATTTCCCATTACTATAGAGGTGGTGGTGACCGTAGTGATAGTGGTTGTGGTTTTGGAGAATTGGCAGTGGCACTGGCTGTCGTTGTAGTCAAACTCATTCCAGTAATCGCAGGAGGCTAGGCGAGCATCCCTATCTCTCTACCACTCTATCTTAAATATGTGCTCCTATGTCTTGTTTTAAATCATCTATGTCATATATTTGGGGTTATATATTCAGGAGTTACTGATCACATGACTGGAGATCGAGGTATTATATCCTCTTTTACTGTACCTCATACTTTAACTATGTAGAATTAACAGATGGCTCCCGCACACTGGTTCAATGCCAATACCACCCCTACTATTCCTTATCGGCTATTTTCTATTTACATCATTTTCCTTACAACTTACTTTCAGTAAGTAAGATTATCAAGGTTTTGTGCAATGACATTTTCCCCAACGCATTATGTATTTTAGAGCTTGGGACGGGGAAGACGATTGGCATAAGACGTGAGCAGAATGGATTGTATGAGCTAGAGTTGACATCCGATCAGGTGGCCTACATATGCACTTCTTCAGCATTGGACTAACACTGTCGGTTAGGGTTACTATACTCTACATGCACTAAAACTTTTGTTCTTGATTTAGGTCATGTTTATCCTTAGGGTGTGAATCTTGTCAATTAGGGAAACACCATCGTGTGTCTTACCCGAGTTTGGTTAATAAGAGGGCTGATGAGCCATTGATTTAGTTCATTCCGATATATGGGGTTTATGTCCACTACCTTCAAAATTGGGATTTAGGTATTTTGTTAGCTTTGTGGATGATTATTCTCGAGTCTCATGGATATATCTGTTAAATTCTCGTTCTGAGGTGTTTTCCACATTTAAGTTTTTTATTCAGAAATAAAGAATCAGCTTAATTCTAGCATTAAAAATTTAAGAATTAAGATCTGATAATGCTAAAGAATATCTGAACAACACCTTTAGTCAGTTTTTGGAACAAAATAAAATCATGCATCAAGCCTCTTGTGTTTACACTCAACAGAATAGGGTAACTGAACATAAGAATAGACACCTACTTGACATTGCTAGGACTTTTTCGTTTCATTAAAATTTTTTTGGGTGAGGCTATTCTGACTGCTTGTTATTTAATAAATTGAATGCCATCCTCTTTATTGCAACATAAAATTCTCATATTCCATCCTGTAACCCGATTTTGATTTGTTCCCTTTGCCTCCTAAGATATTTGGGTCTCTCTATTTTATCTATAATCATAGTCTTCATAAGACAAAACTTAAATCTAAGTCTCTTAAAGAGATTTTTCTTGGATACTTTAGAACTCAGAAAGATTATTATATTTTTGTCCCTCTATAGGCCGATATATCTTGTCTGCAATTGTAACTTTTTCGAGTCTAAACATGGTGTGTTTCACATTTCCTTCTGCATCAGAGAAGACTATGATTACCTATTCTATTGGGAGACATTACTCAAAAGTGGTGAGTCCACGTCTAAAACTGTGACTTGTAAAAAATCACTTTGATTTCAGGATGCGCTTCAGACCTATACAAACGAACAGTTCCTACTCCTGTGCCACTGCCAGCTTCAATACCAAGCCCTACGCAAGAATCAAGTGAGACTGTCATTGTTCAATTACCTTGGTAATTTTACTACTGATGATCTTCTCATTGCACTTCAAAAAGGTAAACATACTTTCACTCAACATTTTTTTTTTCCAATTTGGTTTTTATTCTCGTCTATCCTCATCTTTTTGTTTATTTATTTCATCTTTGGACTCATACTCGGTTCCCAAGGGTATGTCAGAAGCACTGTTTATTTCAGTTGTACTCAGGCGATGTAGAAGGAGATGACGACCTGAGAGCATAATGAGATTGGGAGTTGGTCACTCTTCCACCCAGAAAGAGAGCTGTTTGGTGCAAATGAGTTTATACTATCAATTAAATTCTGATAGGTCTCTGGCTCGCTTAAAGGCGAGATTGATTATCAAAGGTTACTCATAGGTGTGGGCTTGATTATGTGGATGCCTTCTCTCCGGTCGCGAAGATGATATCTGTGCGGATCATGGTGTCATTGGCAGACTTACCATTGGCCAATCATCAGTTGGACATTAAGAATGCCTTTCTCAATGGTATTCTTGATGAGGAGGTTTACATGGAGAAACCATCAAGCTTTGTTGCTCAGGGGGAGTGTGTACAGAAAGTTTGCAGGTTAAGAAGTCATTCTACGATTTGAAACAGTCTCTAAGAGCTTGATTTGGGCGCTTTGCATCAATAATTTAGGAGTTTGGTCTCTGTCAAGTAGAGAAAGATCACTCTGTGTTTTGGCGAATACAACATGGAAGAGGATCCTGCTAGTTGTGTATGTAAACGATGTTGTGATCACAAGAGATGACATAAAGGGTATTGATAGTATGAAGTACTTGCAGAAGCACTTTCAGATCAAGGATTTGGATCCCTGAATTACTTTAGGCATTTAGGTGGCCAGGTCCAAGAAGGGTATTCTTTTATCACAGAGAAAGTATGTACTTGACTTGCTTTTGGAGGCTCGGATGCTAAGATGGAGGAGTATTGATTTTCTGATAGATGTGACACTGAGCTGCTACCTGATCAGGGGAGCTTCTTGAAGATGCCGAGAGATACAATTGATGGGAAAATTGAACTACCTGACAGTGAGCAAATCAGACATCACATCATAGTCATTTTAGTGAGTCAGTTTTTGTCAGCACCGAGGACTACCTACTTGGAGGCGGCAATGAGGATTTTGAGGTATCTGAATAAAACTCCAGGGAGAGGGCTTCTCTATTCAGATCAGAGACACATTCGAGTAGAAGTTTCTCCGATGCAGACTAGACAGAGTGTCTTTTTGATAGGAGGTCGACCACGGGATATTGTGTTTTTCTTAGAGGAGATCTGTGTCATGGAAAAGCAAAAAGCAGAGTGTGGTCTCTCAATCCAGTGCATAGTCGGAGTATATGGCGATGGCAAATGCGATATTAGAGCTAATCTGGATCAGAGATTTATTGACATAGATTGGTTTTCCCCCAGAGTGTTCCATAAGACTATATAGAGATATTGCTGAAAATGACGTGTTCCACGAGAGAATTAAACACATTGAGGTTAATTGTCATATAGTTTGTAAGAAGCTTAAGGCAAATATCATTGTGGCGAAACATTTAGCATCAGGACACTAGTTAACACTTCTTCTTTCTAAATCCACTTGATAGAACAAGAGTAGATTTTATTTATGACAAGCTGGGCATGCATAATATATGTTCTAGCTTGAGAGGGAGTGTTAGGAAATATGATTTGTATAATGAGTGAATATGAGTTGTATTAGGAGTAGAATGGAAATAAGAGTAGATTTAGATTTTCTTGTATCTATAAATATAATTGAGAGGAGAAAGATCTCCAACCAACTCTCTTCAAAAACCTCTGATGCTACTTTGACATCCTGATCCTCTATAATCCCATGAATTTCCCACGTGAACTAACACTTGAATAGTAGCTCCTATAATTTAAGAATTCATAACGTTTCATAGAAAACTTGCCATCAAATTCATAATAATCAAACATAATTATCTAAGAGGGAATAAATCAAATTCCATAAAATAAATTCTAGCACGAAAGATATATATTTATTATCAATAAACTACATCTAAAAAGTAAAAAAAGAAAATGAATGTAACAAAATTATAAAGTTACTTTTCTTTTGTATCTTCTTTTTCCTACTCGCATCTTTTTTCTTTTCTAATTTTAAGTTTTCCTTCTTTGGATGAGAAGGGATAAATTAGAGGATTACACAAAGGACAAACTATTTAAGAATTTGAAATCTATTATGTTTCACAATTAGAACATGACTAGAGTAGAAAATTGAAGAACGAAAACTTTCTTTTCTAACCTTTGACTAATTGTAAAAAATTAAATGTTGGAGTGACAATTAAAAGAAAATATTGAGAGAATAGAAGCATGACAAAAGCTTTTAATTTGGATTCTTTTGTTTTCAATCATGAGTTCGTTGGATTTAGAAATCCTTTTTAATTGAATTTTTTTTGTCAATCAATGATGAAAATTTGCTATAACAATGCTTCAATACCATCAATCCTATTATGATATGGAATTAATTAATTAAGGTTCTTTTTTTTTCCCTCAATCAAAGGTAAGGATTTATTATGATAATCTAACGGTCTAAAATCGCTCTCGGCAGAAATGCTATTGGCGCTCTTATTGGTAGTATCGCACATAATATTGACTTTCAGACATGGTTTAAAATCTCAGTATTGGTATCAGCCAATGGGTTTTAACTTTCTGCTTTGTTAATGGTTAACGATGATGGTAACTCTGGGTTAATTGGTGTTTGTGTAAGTAGGTACTAGTCTATATGCTTGTGCAGTAAAGCACGGGCTCAAAAAATATTAATTAGTTTAAGGAAGTATGTGCAAGTGCCAACACGTGTGAAAAGAACATGAGCTTCCTTTGAAGGAAATGCCTCACATTGGTTGCTAAAAAATATTTCATAAACCATTCCAATGGACAATGCACATTATTCATCACATTTTACAAACCAGAAGTGTAAAATTATTTGAATGAGAAAACAAACTCTATGAACACCATTCAATTTATAGCTCCTTACATCTAGCTTCTTAATGCAAATGTAAATTTTTTTCAGATTACTTGATTTTTCATTAATAAATATTTTTGGAGATATGGATCACACACATTAGTAGTGTGAATCAGCCATTTAAATGATGCATTATTTACTTTGAGTTACTCATGTAGAAAATATAGAACTTTTGCTGCACAATAATGTAATCTTACTACGCACTACTCGAGTTCATCATGCACATAAACTAATAATAGTTTATGGATACTTGTTATATAATCCATAATATTACAACAATGACTTAAGTTACGGTGCACATATATTGATAGTCTCTCATGGAGGATCATTGTAATTTATTTAGGTAATGACTCAAGTCATGGTTCATTAAGGGCAATGATGGTTTATGGAGGCTCATTACAATCCATATGCATAATGGATGACTAATGTAGAATAAGAGCATTGTTAAAGCTCTAACTCTCATTTAAGAGATCCTTTTCATTAGAGTTTTCTTTTTGAGTATCTTGACTTCTTTCTTCTTAATTTTTAATTTTCACATTACTTGAGGGCAACATAAAAAGCAAGCTGGAAGAAGTCCCTGTTTTTCCTCATAAATTTGTTAGTTTTTCTAGAATTTAGATGTATGCCACATGGCACAAAAGAGGGGAGAGAGAAAAGTGGTTTTGCTTAGTACTATATAATAGATTCACATGCATATATTCTTATATAACCTCTGTGACTACCCCTCAACCAAAACACACACATACAACCCCCCCCCCCCACCCCCACCCCCCAAAAAAAAAAAAAAAAAAAAAACTTTCCTTACTTCTAATTAATAATTCTATTTTTCAGGAGAGAGCTCTACGAAGAGCTAGGCATCAGCCTTCCAAAAGATGCATTTGAATTAATTTTTGTTTTTCTTCAAGAATGGTAAGCAGGGCCTTTTCTACGCTTCATCTTGTCTGAATGCGTTGTGCTGAAATATGTAGCTCATATAAAACTCTAAATTTCTTTTAATTTTACTTACAGGAGATCTTATTGCCACTTGCCTGGATTCATGTTGCTCGGTCATTAGTAATAGGCTTGCATGCTTAGTTGATGATAACAAATTAAAGCATTTGAAACTTGAAATCAACTGCTGCCAACATGTGTACCTTTTTTTTTTTTTTTTTAACTCTAGAAAATGAGTAACCTGTTTGTTTTGAATGTTCAACATCTAATGTTTTCCAAGGTTAAGTCTATGCACGGATGATGCCAAGTCTATAATTCTCAACAATAGAATATGGTTTAGAATGAATTCTATTGGACACACGATAAAGTTTATTGCTAACATGCAAAGTATCACTAGAGTAATTGATATATTTGATAATTCTTGCATCTTTCTTAATAACTTCTATGGTAAGCGAATTGTTAGCACTTGCTTGAGCATTATAGAATGGAAATATTTTGATTCCAGAATGGATGAGATTTCATCTTACCATTTATCAGCACAGAGATGCTTCCCATCATTAGATTGCTTGCTAGGCCAGGTTCTGATTCCTGTGGTGATAAATAATGATGATTATTGTCCTGGCCGCTTTTTTGACTTGATCATAGAATGTTTTTTCTTGCAGCTACTGTCTTCTAGACCCAGTTACGACTCAAATAATGAGTTTTTAATATGACTTAAATAATGAGTTTTTAACCAAGTGGAATGTTGGACATGTTCTTAATTGGTAAAAAGAAGTGATGGGGCATTGATTATTGTGTCTTCTTGTGGTTTCCTTCCCTTAGCAAGAGAGGCTCTGTGTTTCGGTGAAATTATAAAAACCACCAAATCTTTGAGTAATGGTCGTGATGTAACAATAGGGTCTTGGTTTGACTTAGGTAGCAAAGCAATCTGTCTCCTGCATAAATTGCAAAGAACCTTTTGTCTATGTTGAGTCAGAAGTCAAAGCCTGCACCTATGTCAAATCTGAGGGCTTTTTTTTAAACATCATGTTTTAATATTAATTCTAAGAAAAGATCTCTCTAAAATTTAATTACCAAAACCGACCAAAGATAGGCCATGTCAGCGCCGAGCGCTTTCGCATCGCCATCGTGGCGCTAGGCGGCCGTGGGGTAGACATTTTTTGGTCCAAGTTTGCGCGGCCGCGGGTAGACATTTTTTGGTCCGAGTTTGGCGAACCCGGACGCAAAATTTGAAACAATTTTAGCCGGGTTTGGGAAACCAAACCTAATTACAAAAAATCTTTTAGATTCGTGTTTGACAAACCCGGACTTAATTTTGAAAAAAATCTGTCTTCTTTCTTCCTCTGCTTCTTCTTCCTCTGTCTTCTCTCCTCTGTCTTCTTCTTCTTCCTCTTCACTCAAAATTCCTCTTGAGCCCCTCAAATACGCAGACTTAACGCAGTCCACTTTCCCTCTCATTTAACATTTCAACAAATTACTAGCCTTTTCTTTACTCTCCTCATTGCATCCCAACTGCAAAATCAACAAAAGCTTCTGAAAATGCTCCAACACTTAGAGCAACCTCAGCCAAACTCCTCCCTTTCTCCTCATTGCAATTCTTGCAGAGCTTTCAGTTCTTGGAGAGAGGGGGAGAGAGATTGTGCAAGCTAGAAGAAGGCCCTCTCACAGTGTATGAGCCTCCGCGAGCTTTGCTCGTCGACGGCTTTGTCGAAGCATTCACCCACACTTCTGAATTATCTCTTGAGATAGCTACTGCACCAGAGTATGTGGGACCAACTACGACGTCCACATTGATCTTGATCTCGACGTCCATATTGATCTTGATCTCGTTGGGCATGAAGCAACCCAAAGAGGGGGAGAGAGGGGGCCCAGCGGGAGAGCACGCGATCGAGGAGTGGGTGGTGGAAGGTGGGGATGGAGGAGTGGAGGGCGGCGATGAGTTTTTGAGGGGAGGAGTGGAGGCGGCGGGAGGATGCAATAAATTTTCTTGATGTTGGAGTAGAGGTTGGGAGGAGGAGAGGAGGTGAAGGATTTAGAGTGGAGGAGGAGGAGGGGTGCGGGGGTCAAATATGAGCACGCTCATGTTCACGGCCTCTGGCATCTCCTCCATCACCACGCGAGTTGGGCGGCAGGGAAAAGGCACGGGGGTCAGGCAACGGGGTCGGATTTGAACAGAGGGGAAGGGCGTGGGGGGTCGGATCTGAACAGAGGGAAGGGACGTGGGGGGTCGGGCGACCGCATCGACGACTGGCGAGGGCGGAGCCTCCACGAGAGGCAAGGGAAGGAGATCGAGAGAGAGAGGGCCGGGCTGAGGGGAGGTAGAGAGATGGGGGTTTGGGGAGATAGAGAGACATAGGAAGAAGAAGGAAACAGAGGAAGAGAGAAGACATTTTTTTCCCAAAATTAGGCCCGGATTGGGTTTGCCAAACCCGGACCTAAAATTGTTTCAGTTTTTGCGTTTAGGTTCGCCAAGCCTGGGCTAAAAAATAACCGCCCAGCTCCATGCTGGCGACGCGAAAGCGCTCAGTGCCGACGTGGCCTATTAGAGGTTGATTTTGGTAATTAAATTTGGGGAGATCTTTTCTTGGAATTAAATATTAAAACATGATTTTTTTAGAAAAAGCCCATCCTTAGAGCTTCACCATGTATCCAAAAGAGTTTGCGTTATTGGTTAGACATCTCTTGTCTACTTCATCTATGAGTATACAGGGGGATGTTGGACTTCATCTTTGAGTATACATGGGGATGTTGGGACTTGTCAACTCGTCATCTGAGTCTTTTATGTTCTTGCAACGTGATCTTTTTTGTGTGGCACAATTACATTTTTGGGTTCCTCAAGAGCTTGGTCCAACATAGTAAAAATACCCATTATTTTATTGTGGTCAGAAATAAATGGCATGGTCAGCATTGTTTTTAAAGTGCAAGCAAGGTACCCAGAAACAATTATTTTCATGGGCCTACAAAAACATCTACATCAAAATAATTATGATAAGAAAGGTACATTATGAAATATTGAATTTCATTCCATTTTTATTCTTGTTCCAAATCAGAAGGAAGTGGAGAAGAAAACTGGTTCATTCTTATTTCTGATGGGCATGTAGGGGATAGTGAGGTTGCAGATCACCATTGGAGGTATATTGGTTTGGTGTTTCAAGCGTTCAGCTGTCCCCAGGCCTCACATGCCCCTGCCTGGGGTGTTTTTTCCCTTTTCCTTTTTGGAGTTTATTTGTAAATTGATTTATAAGTACATTAAATCCCAGCTCAGTTATTGGCCAAAAAGCTGTCGATGCTGTGTGAAGTTGAATTGGTCCTTTTAAGCTTCTGGTGACTTTGGATGGTGAATGCATAGATAAAAATGCTTTGTAGGCTACAGTTGAAAAATCTCTTTTCATATACATTAATTGTATCTGAATTGGGGCTTTTCATATGATCCATACTATTTATGAGCAAGAACATCTTCTTTCTACTTCTGCATTTAAATTCAGGGCAGTACATTCATTTGTGAGGTGTTAAGCTGTTGTCTATGAAAACCAGTTGGGTTTATTGAGAAACAGGGGAAATATGGAATTTCTATGGAAAAGTGAAGTTTTATCTCTGATTGTTTGGCTGATTCTAGAAGGAATCTTTTTTCCGCACCCCCCCTCCAATCCAAGTGTTATCTATCTTTACTTTCCTGATCTCCCAGATAAATTGAATCCATTTTCCAATTCTGGGTTTTTTTTTCTGTATAACTGAACAGGCTGAAAGTTTAGAAAAGATAAATGTTTTCTCACTCATCGTGCTTGCATGTAATCGGACTATTAGCCCAAAGCAAAATTTTTTTCCTATGGCATCTAGAATGCTTCTTACCATAAAATGAACATTTGTCGTTCCTGTTATTTTGCAGTGTTATAAATGATGGGAACTATATAAATAATGAATTTAATGATGTATATCTCGTCACGACTTTGGCACCAATTCCTCTCGAGGCATTTACTCTTCAGGTGAGAGATTCAGACTCATTTAGTATAGAACTCATTTTCATAAACATAGTATTTTCATATTTATTTTCATCCAGTTTAGGAGTACTTGCTACCTCATGAAACAACATCTTATTATGCGATACCAAGAATATAGATCTTTTAGAAGAATAATACCGGCCCAGAAAAAAAAACATTTTTGGGGCTTCCTACATTATGTTGCTAGTTTTAAGCAGAAACTGCTGAAACAAACCAACAACCGTTCTACTGACAACTTTACTCTGATCCTCGTTGTGAAGAAAGCGGGGAGCAAAAGCAAAAGAGAAATTAGAGCACACCATGTGGTTCAGCCAAAACCAAGGCTACCTCCACGAGGTTATTGGAAGATTCACTAAGCAAAGAAATTAAAGGAATTCATGAGAAATCCATCCCAAAAACCCTTACAACGCTTCTCTAAATCTTTCAAGTTGCTGTACAGAGGAGAAAAAAAAAAAAAAGAGAGAGAGAGAGAGAGAGAGAAGAAAGGTGGCATTAACAGTCATGGCTGCTGCTGCAGCTGAACATTTTTAATTTTTAAAGTTAATGCTAACTGGATCCAAAGTGTAGGAGCAAAGTCTTTATATAGGAAAAGCACTTAGTAGGAAACGTACATGGCACACAAGGTTTGCACTGGGTCTAATATATCAGAGGAAAGCATGTTCAAGCTCCCTTTTCATCAGATCTTGAATCCACAGGATTTTGGATCTGGCAACCAACAGCTAACATGCTTAACGCCTAGCTTCTACCTTTAATCTAGAAGGGATAAGTATAGCTTCTGTCTGAAACAGGTTTTGATTCACTAGTCAATGGAAAATGGATTTTCCCCTTCTTTTCTTGCATCACCATGTTGAACATGCAAGGCCACCTTTCCTGCATCCCCATCTTAAAATTGATCCTTTTCTTGCATCAGTGGAAACTGTCTGAAACTTCTTTTCATCAAAAATCTGGACTCTGTTAGCATCACAATTATCTTAGCATCAAGAGTAGTGACTTGAATAAGCCAAAGTATCATCGCCCATTTTGGCAAGTCAATAAGAAAAAGATTCAAGGAAAAGGTCAAAACAAGATCATCTAAGAACTTTGTATAAAAAAGCTAAAGCTTATACCAAAGCAATGCTATCAATCCTTGGGCAAAGTAAAGCATATGAGAGAGTAATAATTTAAAGAAATACATAAACTGAGGCACCAGAGCAAAAACATAGATCAAATAATTTATTAAAAGAAAGTTCAGAAACCATTAAGGAGAAAGAGACCACCAAACACCAAAACTTTGATAATTAGGTTGGACTCCAACAAACATAGAATAGACTAAAAAAAAAGGTAAATGTATGATTTCGGGTGTGAAGGGAGGTGTGTCAGAAGAGTTTGGAGGTTAGAAGCTGGATGAAAGACATAGAAGAAAGGGATACCCAAGGTTCTTATCTCAACTCTTGAGATTTCTCAGCTCTGCAATTTCTTTTTGACTCCCAAATCTTTCTGAATTAGCTAAATATATGCAAGCTTTTGAGTCAAGAGAGATAATGACTGTGTGACGGTAAAAGAGAATAAGAATAGGTTTTGTAACTGATTTTTTAATAGTGGAGAGTTTAGAAGGCTATGATGAGAGAAATAATGGATGTAACTATATAGGAAGAATATGAAAAGACTATTAGCAATTTTTTAATCTTCCAAATCTGCCTGTAGCCTGGAGTTCGTTAATAATATATATAGGCCTTTTGATTCAAGAGAGATAATGGCGGTATAATGGTAAAAGAATAACACGAATAGGTTTTGTAACTGATGTCTTAAGTATTGAGAGTTTAGGTTATAATTATAGAGATAATGATTGTATGTGTAGGGAAAAAATAAAAAATGTTTTGTAACTACTAGACATTATAGGAAAAGGTTTTCAAATCACCAAATCCTAAAAGTCTAATCTAGTTACTCAAATCATCATTCATTGGTGGTCCCGGTATAAAAGGATCATTATCATCATCATCAAAGCCTTGAAATTCTGATCAACCAGGGTTCTTCTAGCCACGCTGGTCTCTTGATCCGAACCTCCCTCCTTTTCTATAAGTGATATGATCGCTCCCCACGCGTTCCTCTCATAGCCCGTGGGAAAATTATTGATGTGGGAGATTGCGAGGGGTCACTTTCTCTTAGAAGAGTCCGTCCTTGAAGAGAGTCTTCTAGTGCTTTATTCCGATTGACATTCCTTACAAAGAAAAGAGAATACAATGAAAAATAATCAAAAGAGTGTGTAGCATTTAATCCAAATAAAATATGCATGCTAAAATAAAAGAAACTAAATAACTTACCATCAAGAGGATGCCCATCTGGGGAGAAGAATCCGGGTTGGATATTCTTGGTACCCTCGGGTGTTTTCTAATAGGATGATTTTGGGTGTAATAAAAAGTTTATATGTGCTAATAGAACAATGAGTGTCATGTATATACTTTAAATTAATAAAAATAAATAGCAAAATAATATTGTGAATTTTATAAGATGGGATGAAAAAGCATGTGCATATGACTAAAGAAAATTAAAGCTTAAACACGATTTAGAAGGATTGAAGGAAACTCAAAAAAAAATAATAATCATGATGCTTAACAATGCATATGCAAAAATAGAAGAAACAAACTCTCTGATCTAATACTATGATAGTGTGATATTGATAAAAAAATAAAAGAAGAAAAATGGGATCAAAGGAGGCTTAGCCATTTAAAGCCATGGTGCTTGCATGTTTTGGTCACAGGAATTGAGAGCAGAACGTTCTCTCTTCTGGTTGCCTTTGCACGTTGTTGTTGCCATTTTAACTTCTTTATGATCTCATGTGACTCTCAGTTCCAGCTTTATGAGATCTCCTTCCCTTAATCTGGTCTTGGCCCTCTTCTTGCATTTTTTGTTGTGTTAATTGTAGGAGAACAAATCAAGAAACTTTGGATCAGATACTTGGACCAAAAACTACTATCAAAACAGGTTTTAGATTTGTTTTTTAGATTCACCCCCTGATACTTTTGGTCCAAAATCAAAGCCAGATTCATCAAGTTCTCCTGGATCATTTGAATGAAAAGCTTGAGTTTTAAATCCTTGATTTTCGAATCAAATTTCAAACTAGCAGATAAAGTGTTTCATGTCTGAAACTGAGTTAGGTGGTACATTGTATATCAACAACCCTTAGAATTGTTAGCCCGTTGGGCTTAAAACAACTCATAATGAGGTTGGTTGTGGATCGTAGATCCAGCGTATATCTGTCAACGTGACATGATGCAATATGACAACTTATTGAACTGTCATGTCTATTAAACATGACTCCTGGCATAATGTTGTTGGGAGTGTCAAACCTTGCTCTTAACATATCCAGTAGTCGGTCAATGGAGGTCGGATACCAATCAGCAACTCTATGAGTTGTTGGTTTAATAGACATAAAGTGTTTCCTAATGCAACTGGTTAGGGGTCACAAACCTAGTCCGTTTTACCATGTGAGAAAACTTTATGATTAACAACTCGTAAAGTTGTAAAATTAGAAGGTCTAGAAAGCATCAATGAAAACAAGAGGTCAAAGATCGCTGAAAAGTTATTATATGCGATAAATGCATGAAAAATTCTCGCAATACTTTAACTAATGAAATGTATGTCAGAGTTATTTTCAAAAATACTTTTAATACAAGGTATGCATTTTTATTTATAGAAAATGTGATGCAAGATTTTTAGAAATAGGTTCATCCACTACTCATCGAAATGGCTAGAGGGGTGACTATGGGCAATGAAGTTTTTCAAAATATGAAAGAAAATATGGTTGTTATTTAATAACTGGAGGTCCTTTGAAATTTGATGTGATGTTACTTTGATGTTGCACTTGTAATTTTTTGTGATTTGCACCTGTGAATTCCAATTTTGTGTTCTATATACTTGCGTACTTTAATACAGGTCAATAAGCTTCAAAACAAAGCTTTCTTAAGAATGATCACATAGGATCCTTATTACGTTTCACTCAAGAATAAACTAGTCGTATATAACAGTTCATTTCAGAAAAATATTCTAGAGATCCTAAGGCTTCTCAACTCCTTCCTAAAGAATTGCCCTTTAGTTAAAAATCGAGAAAGTGAAATATAATTTGGGAACCCTTTCTTTTGTCTTAGATCATCAAATACTCGCAAAATAATAAAAGAAGCAAAAAAAAAGAAAGAGATTGTAAACACTCCAATGAATGAAATGGTTGGCTATCCCGATTGACCCATCTCTTTTGAGATGTCTTGAGGCCATGCTTACAAAGACCCTTTTTCCTTGTTACTCCAGTTTAGGGGCAAACCCCTTGGGCTTCTTTAGACGAAAGAAAGGATTCCCAAACTATATTCTACTTTCTCAATTTTTATAACTAAAGGGGCAATCCTTTAATAAGAGTTGAGAACCCTTGGGATCTCTAAGTTGTTTTCCTTGGGACAGATTGCTAGATATCACCAGCTCATTATTGAGATAAAACAATAAAAAAAATCCTATACCTTCCTTCTTGAGAAAGCTGTGTTTGTAGCTGATGATGTGTGTTTTCAAGCATGCAGCTATATAGCAATATGCAGTTAGTGTAGTACATACTCTAACTGCAAAATACACCATCACTTTACAAGTACAACATCAAGGCAACATCACATGAACTTTTAAAGGATCATCATATTATCTTTTCATTTTTTTTGAAAACCTCTGTAGAGAAATAGAAACCCTCAAAATGATTAGTTTTATTCACAAGAATAAGGGATATATATATATATATATATATATATATATATATATATATATATATATATATATATATATATATATATATATATATATAGGAGATAAGGAGGGTATATGGGTAACTACCCAATATACCCAATAACCCAATACTAATAAACCAACTTAACACTCCCCTCAAGCTGGAGCATAGACATCTAATATACTCAGCTTGTTACATAGATTAGAAAACACCTGTGGTGAGACGACTTGGTAAGGAGTCAGCCAACTGCTTTGAAGACGGTGTGAATTGGAACGTAACTACCTTCTACGTCCAAGCATCTCTGACAAAAATGACAGTCAAAGTGAGACATGTTACTTTTTGCTCCTCTAAGTCACCAAATTTTCTCTAACAAAGGTGCAATATCTAGTAGTAGACTTTCTATTTCCTCGGTCACTAGCATATCCTGAATCTGAGTATCCAAAAATGCGCACATGCTCATATTTTCTATACACGAACACTTTCCTGGGATAACTCTTGATATAAGTCAGAACCTTTATCACAGATAACAATAAGTCTCTTTAGGCTGATGCATGTATCTATTCAGTACCCCTACAACAAAAGTTATATCTGACCTAATAACTGTGAGATATATTAACCTCCCAATCAATCTCTTATACCTTCCTAGATCATTAAGTGTATGACTGTCATCAAACCATAAATCCATATTGGCTTCCATTGGAGTGTTAGCAGGCTTGCATCCTAAAAGTCCTGCTTCTTCAAGAAGATCCAGAGTATACTTTTATTGAGAAAGAAGCACACTGTGTTTTGATGTGCAACTTCAATTTCCAAAAAGTATTTTAGACATCTCATGTCCTTAGTCACAAAATGACGCTTAAGGTACTTCTTAGTCTCTAATAGCCCATCTGAATCATTACCAGTCAGCAAAATGTCATCAACATAAACAATCAGAACTACGATGCCAGACTTGTGCCCCGAACAAAGACAAAGTGATCTGAATGACACCAGTGAAAGTCAATACCAAAAATGATAAGGCTGAACTTCTCAAATCACGCCCTTGGGCTCTGCTTGAGTCCATATATGGCCTTCTTGATACGACAGACTTTGACTCCCCCTGAGCAACATAGCCTGGAGGTTGTTCCATATAAACTTCCTTCTGAAGATCCCCATATAAGAAAGCGTTCTTGACATACAATCGCTATGACAAGTTAACAACAATGGAGAACAAAATCCGGATAGAATTTATCCTGGCAACTGGCGAGAATGTCTCAAAATAGTCGATGCCATATGTCTGAGTATAACGTTTGGCTACTAGCCTGGCCTTATATCTATCCACAGATCCATCTGGGTGATATTTAAAGTAAAGACCTGGTGACAGCCAACAATAACAATATCTGTTGGTGCCGAAATCAACTTTTAAGTTCCTCTAAAAGTAAGAGCTTCCTTCTCATCCATAGCCTGTTTCCAGGCAGGTACCAATAAAGTCTCTGTGTAAGACCTGGGTATAGACTCAGAAGATAAAGATATAACAAACTGACGAAAAGTGGTGTTAAGATGATCATAAGAAACGAAATTTAAAATAGGATGATCAGTGCAAGACCATTTACCTTTTTGAAGAGCAATGAAAATATCAAGATCAGAGAAAGATGCTGATGGTGGAGGAGGACCCTCTACTAGAGAGGGGTTAGTAGGAACTGATTCGGAGGCTGAAATTTTTAAACGAGTGTAGACGTATCTGAAATCCCGAACTGGCTTTGATACAGGTGGATCCGGAGTTTCTACTAGCGGTACTGGCGAAGAAATAGAAGCAGGTGTGGACAACGACACAGACAGTGAAGGAGGAACAATCTCAAATATAGTGACAAGAACCTGTGGAGAGAAATATGAATAGACTCATAGAACGTAACATCAGCAGACACCAAATATTTCCTGGTGGAGGGATTTCAACACCGGTATCCTTTTTGTATTCTAGAATACCCAACAATCACACACTTCATAAATCTAGGAGATAACTTATCTAACCCAGGAGGCAAGTCTTGAGCAAAAAAGTGAAGGCAAAAACACCGAGAATCATGGAGAATGGTGTTTTGTTAGGATAAAAAAAAATGGAGATATTTTATCGAGAATAGAAAAGGACATCCTATTAATCAGATGACAAGCAAGAGAAATCCTAACCTAAATTCACCATCTTCTTTTATTTTCATCAAAATTCCCCTTCCTCTCCTTAACCATCACCCTTCCATCTCTCCAAATTGGTGCCTCCACCTCTCTAGGGGCTCCAACACCTGCCGCAAGTCCTCCATCATCTCAAGCAATTGTCGCCCCATCCAAGTGCTCTAAGAGGTGCCGCAAGCCCTCTAAGGGCTCCAAGAGGTGACACCATCTCTCCAAGGGCTCCATCGACTGCCACAAGCCCTCCACTTCTCCAAGCAATTGCCGTCGGCCCCTCCAAGGGCTCCATGAGGTGTCGCCACCTCCCCATGTATTGCCGCAAGCCCTCCATCTCTCCAATAAGTGCCGCAATTACTCAAAAAATCAGTTTTTAAATCTGATCTGGATTTTTTGATGCTCTACAAGACCTCTCTGGTGAGATTTGATCTGTTTACTACTCAAAAATCAGATTTTACATCTGATCTGGCTATTTCAGACTGAAATATTATTTCTTTTGGTACTGTTCTGGTTGTCTATGCTACTATCTGGTAATTCAGTTACTTGTTTCTCTTACTGGCTGATATCAGTGATCTATTTAACTGGATACTATGTCTAAGACTACAAGTTTCTCCTCCACTATGATCTTCTCTCCGATGGTTGAGACTTCTGTTCTCAAGACAATGTTTGGGACTACGGTGAAGTTGAATGGATTCAACGACTTGTTATGGGCGCAGGCGTTCCGTATATTCATGCGCTCAGAATAAATTGACTTACCTCCTTCAAGCTTCACCTGCTATTACAGATCCTACTTATGTGACCTGGCTTACTGGAGATTATTCTGTAATGACATGGCTGCTCAACAATCTATAGGAGAAGATTAGTGGAAGTGTTATGTTCTTGACTATTACTAAGGAGATGTGGGATACACTAAAGGTGATGTATGACAATGAGAAGAACACCTCGAGGGTGTTTGAGATCTATGAGCGCCTGTTTGAGCTCAAACAGGAAGACAGATCTGTGCCTGAGTTCTATGGCGAACTCAAAGGTTTGATTGATAAGTTAGAGATGCATCAGCCTGCTGTTACTGATGCGGTGACACTGCGGGGATATCGTCAGGATCTAGCGATATCAAAGTTTCTATCTGGTTTGAGTCCTACACTATGATCTCAGGTGCGAGGCCACATACTGGGAGGAGATAGTATTCTCATGTTGACTGCCATCTTCTCGAGAGTTATACGGGTCTCTACTGAATCCGATATTTTATCTGTACCATCCATTGAGCAGTCTGTCATGATTCTGACGTGGCAGAGGTCATGGCCGCGATTTCGGAGGACGAGCATGTGGACGTGGATCTTATGGAGGCAAACAGAGTGCCTCTGAGAAAGACTCCCGACAATATAGACATTGTGGACGTAGTAATCACATTTCGGAAAAATGCTGGGAGAAATCTGGTCGATCTGAGTGGCCCAGCTATCTGAGTCTGATCTTCCTGTCGCGTGTGATACTCCTCAGGTATTCTCATATGCTCATCCGGGCTCTTCCACAGTTATAATGTCGCAGGAGGAGTATGATAGACTCCGACAACTAGAGTTCTCTCAGAACAATCTTTCAGCGACTCATGCATCTGCTTCAGGCATGCACGCTTATATTGCCTTTGCTCAAAAGCCCTGAATATTAGACTCAGGTGCCTCATCTCATATGACAGGTATTAAACAAAAGTTTATTTCATTAAATCTGTCAAGTGTCCACCCCTCTGTTAAAATTGCTGATGGTACCCAGTCACCTGTATTAGGCAATGGGGTAGTTCAAGCTACTCCATCCTTGATCCTTACTGATGTCCTATATGTTCCACGATTTCCTGTTAGTCTTTTGCCTATCAGTCAGTTTACTAAACATGATAATTGCAACATAATCTTTTGCCCTTCTCATTGTGTGCTTCAGGACATGTCGACTATGAAGAGGATTGGTTCGGGCAATGAGCGAGGAGGCATATACTATTTGGACGATCGAGTGACCCCTTTTGGCTTTGTTGCAGGTTAGCTTGATCTAGTTTTACTATGGCACCAGCGCTTGGGTCATCCTTCTATGGAGAAGCTTCAGTCTATTATTCATGTTGAGTCATCTATTTCTTTTTTAGGTTGTGAGTCTTGTGAGTTAGGTAAGCATCATTGTGCTATCTTTCAGAGTCTAGTCAATAATCGTAGTAGTTATGCTTTTGAGTTGGTCCATTCTGATGTCTGGGGTCCTAGTCGTATATTCTCTATTAAGAGTTTTAGATATTTTTTTCTCTGTGTTGATGACTTCTCTCGCATGACTTGGTTGTATCTCCTAAAAAAGAGGTCAGAGAGTTTCTTATTGAACTTTCTTTAATGAAATAAAAGATCAGTTTTATACTTCGATTCGTGTGCTTCGTGCTGACAATGGCTTGAAGTATGTTAAAAAAGATGTATCTATTTTTTGTTCCAAAAATGAGATTATTCATGAGACCTCTTGTTCTCATACATCCTTCCATCCCAACAAAATAGAGTTGCTGAACGCAAACATAGACATATTCTGAATGTCGGTATTGCAATCATGATTCATATGAGTGTTCCAAAAACTTATGCTCTGATACCATGTATAGAGAAATAGAAACCCTCAGAAAGATTAGTTTTATTCATAAGAATAAGGGAGATATATATAAAAGACAAGGAGGGAATATGGGTAACAACTCAATATACCAATAACTCAATACTAATAACCCAACTTAACAATCTCTAATGCACCCAGTGGTGATGTAGTCACCCCTCTAGCCATTTGGTGAGTAGCAGAAACGAGCTTGTTTTTCAAAACCTTGCATCACATTTTCTATAGAAGAAATACATAACTTGCATTAAAAACATTTTAAAAAATAAACCTAACATTCATTTCATTAGTTAAGAAAGACTTTTTGTGAGGATTTTCATTCCCTTGCATATAATCATTGTTTCAATGTTCTTTGAACACTTCTTTCCATTGTTGCTTTTGGAACTTGTAAGTTTACAACTTACAAGTTGTTAGTCACAAGTCTTTTCACATGTTGAAATTTATGGAGACTGGGTTTGTGACCTCTATCAGTTGCATCTGGAGACACAACAACAACAACAACAACGAAGCCATTTGTCCAAGTATTTGGGGTAGGCTACATGAATCAAAAGAGATTTACGCCGGTATCGGGCACATGGATCAGCTTTCTCCACTCATTCCTATCAAGCAATATGCCTTCACTGAGACCTTTAGCCTCTATATCTTGTCATTACCTCCATCCATGTTTTCTTCGGTCTCCTATGCGCTCTTTTAACTTGCCTTAAATTGATATGCTCTACTCGCCGGACTGGCGCATATGTAACTCTACGTCGCACATGACTAAACCATCGTAGGCGATTTTCTCTCATATTCTCTTCTATAGAGGCTAACCTATCTTAGTACGAATATTCTCATTTCTCATCTTATCTCTCGACGTGTTACCACACATCCAACGAAGCATGCGCATATCTGCTACTCTCATCTTTTGGGCATGATGTCTCTTTATAACCCAACATTCTGTGCTATATAACAAACTGGCCTAATAGCAGTCCGATATAAAACTTTCCCTTCAGCCATAACGGAATGTTACGATCATATAAAACTCCTGTTGCGCTCCTCCATTTCAACCAGCCGGCTTGGATCCTATGGTTGACATCATTATCGATCTCCCCATCTTTTTGGATAATAGAACCTAAGTACTTAAAATGACTGCACATCGGTATTTCTTGTCCATCTAGTCTCACAATATTATAATCTCGGATTCTCTGTTTACTGAATTTATATTCCATATACTCTGTTTTGGCCCTACTTAATCTAAAACCTCGAGATTCTAGAGTTTGCCTGCATAACTCCAATTTGGCATTTACCCCAGCTCTCGTTTCATCGACTAGGACAATATCATCAGCAAATAGCATACACCACGGTATCTCATCCTGAATAAGCTCTAGTAAGCTCATCCATCACTATGGTAAATAAGAATGGACTCAATGTAGATCCTTGGTGTAATCCAATTGTGATAGAAAAATCACTTGTTATGCCTCTACAAGTTCTGACATTTGCCACTACTCCATCGTACATATCCTTGATTATGTCAATATATTTGATGGGGACTCTTTTTCATCAATGTCTACCATAATACCTCTCTTGGCACCTTATCATAAGCTTTTTCTAAATCAATAAAGACCATATGCAAATTTCTCTTCCTCTCTCGAAATCGTTCTATAAGTTGACGAAGCAAATGAATAGCCTCTGTCGTCGATCGTCCCGGCATGAACCCAAACTGGTTCTCTGATATTGTAACATTCTGCCTTAATCTGTGTTCAATTACCATTTCCCAAAGCTTCATGGTGTGACACATGAGTTTTATTCCACGATAGTTTGAACAACTCTAGATATCACCCTTATTCTTATAGAGAGGTACTAAGGTACTCTCCCTCAACTCATTTGGCATCTTTTTAGTTAGTCAGATCTTGTTAAAGAGGTTTGTCAGCCATCTCACGCCCACCTCTCCTAAGCATCTCCATACCTCAATAGGAATTCTATCCGGGCTAACAGCTTTCCTTGACTTCATCCTCTTCAAGGCCTCTTTAACTTTAGATTTGCTAATTCCAGTGTTCTAAATATCCCCGATATAACCCCGATATTGCGTCGATATTGCGTTTACGGCACCTAGCCGCAATGATTTGGCACATCCAAACTGATATAGCGTTTTTCATCCAAAATCACCGATAAATAGGTATGGACCCGATATATCGGCCGCAATTTCGGCGATTTGGACTCGATATAGCGTTTTACACCAAATTTCTAGGTTAGGTATTTGGGTAATTCGAGTGATATGGCAATGTGGCATTTTTGAAGATTCTACACTTGGATAGTGATTATGGATTCATAGGCTTAATGCAAGTTATCGAGTTGAGTATATCTTAAACATATAAGTATGATGTTTTATGTAGATTTATATAATTTATGCATATATTGTCTTATTGAGATGTCATTTAAGATAAGAAGATATGTATATTTACAGTCCGATTTTGATATCCGATTTTTAAAAATATCCCCGATATATCCCCGATTTATCCCCATCTCCGATAAATTTTCCTGGCCGATGTAGCCGCTGTGGCCGCCATTTAGAACACTGGCTAATTCTGCGCATATAATTATGATTCATATCCTGATACTGAATGGTAAGGTCATCTAAGTCTTGAGTAGAACTGCCATTGAACAATTTGTCAAAATACTATCTCCATCTTTCTTTGATTTCTTCATCTCGAACTAAAACCTTCCGATCCTCATTTTTGACACACCTCACAGTACATAAGTCTCTAGTCTTTCTTTCTCTTATTCAAGCAATTCTATATACAACCTCTTGGTGTCCAACTTCTCATACACTTCTTTGTACACTTTAGCTCTCGCATTCTGAATAGCTTTCTTAGCATTCTTCTTGGCTAGTTTTATACATCTCAAAATTCACTCCATCACAATTTTTTTTCAAATCTCTATAAGAGTTTCGTTTGATCTTAATAGCAGCTTTTACCTCCTCATTCCACCATAATGTGTCCTTACATAGTGGAGCACCACCCCGTGACTCACCAAGTACATATTTAGCTACTCTTTTAATGCAGCTAGTAATTTTGTTCCATGTTATATTGGGATCATCTTAGGCTTTTCAATCTGCCTCATGTACTACTCGATTTACAAAAACTCATTGGTTACCTTCTTTTAGCTGCCACCACTTAATCTTAGGATCTAACTTACGTTTAATCTTTCTAAATCTCCTTCTAATCCGGACATCTAAAATTAATAGTTTATGTTGGGTTACTACACTCTCACCCGGTACTACCTTACAATCTATACAACAACAACTTCTGTCTACTTTTCTAGTTAAAAAGAAATCTATTTGGCTCGCATTTGATCCACTTCTAAAAGTGATCAAGTGAGACTCTCTTCCTAAACCAAGTATTTGCTAAGATCAAATCATATGACAGAAAAATTTAGAATCGAGTTACCTGGTTCATTTCTTCCCCAAAACTAAAACCTCCATGTACACTATCAAATCCATAGCGACTAGTTCCTACATGCTCATTGAGGTCACCGCCTATGAAAAGTTTTTCTCTACTGGATATGCCTTGCACAATCTCATCTAAATCCTCCCAAAATTGACGCTTACTTGACTCATCAAGTTCTACTTGTGGTGCATAGGCACTAATAACGTTAAAAATCTCCCTACCTAAAATAAGTTTAACTAGTAAAATCCTATCACCCTTTCTCCTAATCTCAACTACATCCTCAAGCAATTGTTTATTTATGATCACACCCACTCCATTACGATTTCTATCTCTACCAGTATACCAAAGTTTATAACTCAAAGGCTCTAATTTTAGCTTTTTCACCTACCCACTTAGTTTCTTGTACACACAAAATACTAACATTCCGTCTAACCATAGTATCAACTAACTCAGCTAATCTACCTGTAAGAGAACCTATGTTTCGTGATGCTAACCTAATCCTATATTCATGAGCTACTTTTTTTACCCTCACTCGCTCATAAAAGTGTGAGAACCCTTGCTCATTTGACACAACTTCCGGGCGCCGATGTGGCGCGTCGTTTCTGGACGACGACCTAGCAACCCTTGTCCACTTTTCACTACACCCGGGCTCCGATGTAGCGCGTCGCTCAGTAGAGGACGCCCCAACGAAATTTAGTTCTGGTTCATGTTCATAGTATGTGACAATGTTTTACGTTGGCTGCAACAGGCCTACCACAACTCTCTGCCTTTATCCTGGCTTGGGACAGGCAGTGAACGAGGCACTGGCGGAGTTATCTGGAGATACTCTATGTAGAAATTGTATGAGCTATTGATGGTATCGCACCTCCATTGACCAACTGATGGATATGTTAGGGTTGAGTTTGTTACCTCCAACAATCTTCTGCTAGGAGTCGGTGTGCTTAATAGAAATGATTGGTACCGCATCCCGTTGACACATTGACAGATATATGGGCTTGGATTATGATCTCCAGCTAACCTGGTTAGGAGTCTTTCTAAGCCCAACGAGCTGAGAATTGTAAGAGTTGTTGGTAGGTAGCACATACCCATCATTTGAGGAGATTGTGTTAAGACCAACACTGAGTCTGAAGTACTGGATTGGGAGTAGTCTATACATTCAGGGTCGCTACTTCATGAGAAGCCAGATTTCCGACTTGGAAGTCCACTTTTTTTAGAGGAAAATGTGATATCTTGGGCCTTTATTCTAGTAACTTCTCACTAATAGAGTTAAGAAGGGGCAATACATTGATATCCCATTTTTGCCCTTCTGGGGTATAAACCATTATCACACCAAAGACACTATTATTCAAAATTTCTCAGTTTGATAGCTTGATAAATTCAGTCATCTCTTTCATTTTTGGATATTTCAAATAAATTTTCATGCACTACATATTTACATGCATATTTCGTGCAGGAACTATTGTGATCACTTTTGTGTTTATGTGTAGTTTGGTCATTTTTATTATTCAGGAGGCAATTTGGAAGTTTGGGGGGTAGTCGCTCTCACTTGTCCTGAGTGAACCTTCCATCATCTTGAGTCATGATGAACGACATTCTCCAAATTGGTTCTAGATTTGAGCCATTTTATGAAAAATGGATTGAAAGGTCAAAGATGCCATTTCATATACCTAGACAGCTCATGAATTTCATTGGTCACACGAAAGTCCTTAATTTCATGTTTTGTGTGACAAATAGTGTGCTAAGAGGGTTTTCTTGCAAAAGAAATTAATCTTTGAGGATAAAATGACAATGTTTGCAAGACTTTAATTGCCATGGCAAAATTGTAATATCTCCTCTTCTCAGATGAACTCAAAACTGACCAAAGCTATCAAGCTTCTTAGTTTCTTTTTTTTTCCTTTGTTTTTGTTTTAACATTGCAGAGCTCATCTTCATGAAAAGCTTTGGATTAAAAATTTAAGTTCATCAAGTTATTAAATTTCATATTGGGAAAGGGATAGCAATTGTTGATTGTAATCTTTTATCCAAATGCAAACTGACATCTTGCCCAAGACAAACGAAACTCAAACCTTAGGAGATTGACACAAATCTTCTTATCTGAATTCAATTGAATTTGACAATGCTTTTAATCAAGTAACAATTTTTTGAATTTTTTTGAATTACTAGGTCTTTGTAGGAATATGTCGAGCATCATTCCATGATTTGGAATTCGATTTCAATACTCTCAAATAGGAACTATACCCCTTATCATGTCCCATAAAGTTCTTGATTGTATCTAAAACCAGTTGTATTCTTCTAAATCTCCTCCCTAACTTGATTTTGATTGGTTAATCAACCTTTGAATTTTTTTCCTAATTCAGAACAAATGTGGAACCCATAACTCGATAGTATTGATTTGAAATTCTCTCCACCTAACTTGGTTTGGTACCTGAAGCTTTATCTACTGGTTTGAAATCTGATTAGAAAGTGAGGACTTAAAATTCTAGCTTTCCATTCAAATGATCCAGGAAACTTGACAAATCTGCTTTGATTTTGGACCAAAACATCTTGAGACGAATAAAGAAAAAAAAAATTCGATCTGTTCTTATAATTATTTTGGTGCAAATATTTGACCCAGAGTTTCTTCATCCCCCCCATACAACACCCCCCACCCCCCCACCCCCCGCGGAAACTATGTCTTATTCATTGCCGAATTAATCCTCCTTGAGCTTTTGAGCTGTGTCTCTTAGTTTGTAACAAGAATAAAAATGAAATTTGAAATGTTTGCTATGGGTGGTGATTAGATGAAGTTTGCCGCCCAAATTTCTTCATTTTATAAACGGCACAACAACAACACAAGCAGAGGGCCAAGGCAAGATTACGGGAAGGCTGTCTAGAGGTGGAACTACGGATGGTGGGACTGAGGATTACAGGAGATCATGATTAGTTGAAACGACAATGCAACATGGAAACATGGACATAAACAAGGACAGTCTGCTCTTAATTCCTATAACCAAAAAACATATAACCACCATGGCTTTAAATGGACAAGCCCCTTTTGATCTCATTTTCTTCCTTTTTTCTTTTTTGCTTTACCATACATTAGTCTTAGGTCATATTTTGAGTTTCTTTTATTTTTGCACATGCCCCTTTAATCATTGTAATGATTTCTTTGAATTTTCTGCTAAAACTCGAGTTTAAGGCTTAATTTTTTTAGTCATAGCATATGCATCTGCTGTTTCATCCCATCTTACAAAATCTTGCATTTATTTTTTCTTATTTTTTTCATTAGCCTGAAGTATATGAGACATTTATTCTTCTGTTAGAGCTTAGCATACGTTATACTTTTCGCCACACCCAAAATCACCCTTTTAAAAGACATCCTAAGGTACAGAAAAGATCCAATTCAAATTCCTCCCTGGTAGGCATCTCCTGGTGGTAAGTTCTTAAGTTTCCTCTATTTTAGCGTGCATATTTTATTAGGATTAGATGCTAGACACTCTTTTCACTACTTTTTTTTAGTTCTTTTCTATGCTTAGAAACTCAATCAGAATAAAGCGCTAGAAGACTCTCTTGAAGGATGGGCTCTTCTAAGAGACGATGAACCCTTGCAATCTCTAGATTAATAATTCTCGCAGTCTGAGTGGATTGGAACAAGCGGGTGGCGGTCATGATCCCTAATAGAAAAGAAGGGAGGTTTGGATTGATTCTATTAGGGAGGTTTGGATTGAGAAGGCGGAGTGGCTCAAAGAGTCCTGGTTGATCATATATTCAAGCCAAACACATGCTGCATGCAAGATTAGACAGAAGTTTATAACTTGGTGTCAACCTAACATCAACAAACTCTGCTGATTTCCTAGTCTAGAGAGCTGTAGGAAGAGGGAGTTGCCAAAGTTATGCTAGGTAGATATGGTCACCTACCTAAAATAGGAAAAAAGGACAAAAAGAGGACGAACAAAAGCTGAAAAAAGGGGAAAAAATGGAAATAGAAGAAATAACTATATCAAGTAATAAAAAGTAAATCGATATGGAACAAAGAGCAGAACATAAAAATGAATGAATGAAAAATATGAAAATAATAGCCATAGCCATAACAGAAATACCTACATATACAAACATAAAGACATACATAAAAGATTAAGGCTGCTAATTGAGGCTATAAGGAATCCAATAATATTAAACCTACCCCAAGTTACCTCTATTTTCTATTGTTAGCTACCTGAATCCATTTACTCCATTCGGTTTTGTTAAGGGCCATCTCTTTCGTTAAGAGGTTGCCATCATTTCTTTTTTGACCACTTTCAAACATGTATGCTCGGGTCTACCATTCCAGACTCCCCTCAAGTGGCACACTCATCAGTCTCCTCTGTACACGACCAAACCACCTCAAATGATTCTCCCTCATCTTATCCTCTATTTATGCTGCCTCTATCTTCTCATGAATATGCTCATATCTTATCCTATCCTCGAGCATTTTGCAACTCATCCATCTTAACCTTCTCATTGCAACTGCACACATTTTTTGAACATGTTTCTTTTAGTGTTCTGACCCATAAAGCATGTCTGGCCATATGGGTGTTTTATAGAACTTTTGCTTAGGCTCTATGAGAACCCTTTGGTTACATAGTACTCCAAGTGCAACTCCACTTCAACCATCCTGCTTTTATTCAATGTGCAGCATCTTCCATATATAAAAAAGTGCTCACTGCTTGGCATTTCCTGGCCTTTAATGTGGACTATCATTTTGTTCATTCTGTTAAGATTGCTTCAGTGTAAGTCATGTATTTTGTTTTCACTCTGCTAGTTTTGAATCCCTTCGATTCTAAAGCTTCTCACTATCTTCCTACCTTTATAACTGTGTTCTCTCAATCTCATCAATTTAAACAGTATCAGCAACAAACAACATACGCTATGGAATCTCATCCTGTATTTACTTAATAAGTTCATTCATTATGAAAGCAAACAAACAAGGACTTAATGCATATCCTTGATGTAAACCTATGGTGAAATGAATATTTAGATATTCCCCTAAACTCAGGATTTCATTTATTCTTAAGAACTAATCTCAACAGAGTGAGTCTCTAAAAGTTAAGAGGGTTGTGTGCAAAACAATAGTTTCCTTGAGAGAAAATGCAAGTGCTGGCTATCGACTTTTTCTCAAATGAGGGAGGGAGGATTAGTTTTGTTTATGTTAATGTTAGGATGTGAAAATTATTAGTGGTTACGATCAGAGAAAATAGTACATTCTTGGAGCACATTTTGCAGTAAAGAATATGCTTGTTATGTTATCACACAACACAAAGTGGGAAAAGCGTAAACTTCATTTCTTAAAGCTCTATTTGTAGGCTACATCGCGGCCGTTTTATGCTTCAAAGCATATTGAAGCAAGCCCTTCTTAAAGCACTTGGTTATGCTTTTCTTTTTCGTACTTTTTTTGGTTTTGTTGGGCTGGGGGGTTTGAAAATATGGTTCAAAGTCGCGGTCTCGGCCGCCGACTCGAAAGGCACCGTTCCACATCGTTCTCGGCATCGGGGAAAGGACTCGGGCGATACGCACATGACGCATCATAAAAAGCTCAATTTTTTTTGAAAAAATATGACAAATCTTAAAAAAAATATAGACATCAAAATTGACGTATAACATGTCCAAAACATATCAGCTATCACACTAAACATGAGAATGCATAAATACATGCGTTGCAGTATTAAAATATCAAATAAAGGCATAATATAGTAAATTTCACAAAATACATTCATAAATACCTGCATAATGTAGTCATTTCCACACTGGATTACGATGATGCACAAAATCATCATCGTAATCATCCCGGCGATAAGTAAAAAAAATCGGGTTCATAAGGATAATAAGATGAATGCTGGTGTGCTCCGGTAGGTTGAGATGATTGGGTAGAGGATATATTATCAGAGTAATATGGCGATGACGGTTGTGCAATATCAACACCAGGATGATAATACTCAAAACCTTGATATTCAGCGCTGGTAGATGATTGGCTAGTACTCGCAGATCTCTCAAGTTGTGGCTTCTGGTCATAGCCATATCCCAACCATAATGTTGGCCTGATGTCAAGCCCAAATTCTGTATATGACTTTCAGGATTATGATAACCCCACAAGTAATTCTCATGTGCACTTGAATAATCATTAGAAGAAAAATCAATCAAGTGATTCAAATGTCTCTGGCCTCCATGATCTGTATCCTGTATGGCATAATAATTTGAATCCCATGACATAGCAACACCACCTCGTTGGCTTTCACCAACACCATAGGTCCCTCCCTCAACACTGTTGTTTCCCTCATTATTGCTATCATCACCACTAACTTCTTCACTGCCATCTTCATCATCATCACCACTAGAAGTGGATGAATCCCCAATACCCTTACCCTTTAGGCTAGGGCCTTCATCACCATCACCCTTAGCACCTCTATTTTCCTCACTTATCCTTTCATCCAACCAATGTAAGTTATCTTCACGCAAAATTGGTTGTTCTCTCTCTTTCTCTCTCCCCCTCTCCCCCCGAATCCACCCATCCAATATGTCATCGTCATTGAAAACATGATTCAGATCGATGGGGGTTGTAATCATCATCTTGATCACGTTGGTATCCTAAGTTTCTTACACACAATCAAATATTATAATGCACAAATTCTAGTTTATGCAACTTTTTTATTGCCAACCGGTTGCGCAATTTTGTATGAATCTGTGACCACATGCGCCAATTTCTGTCACAACCCGATGAAAAACAAGTTTTGACTTAACATTTTAATAGCAATTTTCCGCAGATTGGGAGTTTCTTCGCCATAGTTAATTCACCAATCAGATGGAAGAGATTTTACGCTGCCCTTCTAGTTAGAGAGGCTCCAAATTCTCCAAATCCGACCACAAATAATTTTATCTACGATAATCCAAAGCGTAAGTGTTAATATTTGCAAATGTAGAACATTATTTTAAACAAGTAAATAAATTGATATGACAACTTACTTCATTAATAGCTCTTGCTTGTTTATTCAAATCTGGCTCCAACCTTTTAATAATCTATTTTAATCCAGCTCTCACCTCTGGATGGGTAGAATTTTTTTTTGAATATTGGAGGGCTGAATTTAAAAAATATGCTGCAATAATGTGAACACAAGAGAGTTGTTTTCCCTTCTTCCCGTTGAGATCGCCTTTAAAAGCGAGCTCAACCGGTCACGAGCAACCCTGGGGAGTCACGGGAAATCTTTTCACTTGATTCGGCCACGACTCGAGTGTCTTGGCCTAGTTAGACCGAGTCCATCGCTGTCTCGTTCAAGACGCCCGAGTCTGGGCCGAGTAAACCCCGAGTCATGTAAAACGTTGCCAAAGTGTGAATCGTGGCCCGATTTCGGACCAGAGAAGGTCGATCTGGTTCCGACTTGGCCGGGTCGGAACTGGAACGGCCGACATTTTTAACCCTGGTTGAAAAAGAAGCTGATATCGAGAGATCATTGAGTCACAAGGTGTTGAACCCTGTATTCTTTCCGATCAATGCTATAGTCCCACTCTAGTCCTCTCTCTCTCTCTGTGACACACACACACACAAAGGGATGGGGGTAGTAACTGAAATAGATGGGATACTGCTTATTTTTTTTTTGCACAAGTTGTCAGATAAGCTTATACATATTCTCGTACATAATCTTCACTTATTGCATCACAGATAAACCTTTAATACTAGTAACATGGTTGATTTCTTTTTCTTACAAGTTATTCTCTATGACTTGTACTTAAAATTCAAGATACTGACAGTTCCATGTCCTAGTCTTGCACAGTGCTAAGTTGTATAATATTGTCATTTTGTAGGAAACTGAAGTATCTTCTGTCAAGTATATAAATTATGCCGAGTATAAAAGTCTTCTAGCCAGTGGCGATCAAGAATACGTTCCTTATGATGTATGCGGGCAGTATGGCCGACTTTTTAACATTATCGAACAAAGGTAAGCTGATCAATACAATCAGGAAGAAAATTGCGACTTCATTGACATCTTTGTGTCTGATGATGCCTTTTTTGAAGGGTTTGGAATATGAAAAATCAATTTTAAGAACTCTTGATTAGCTATTTTGTTATTATTACTTTTATAGTTCCATGGAAGATTAAATTATTATTGTTAACCTTGTATAAAGTAAGTTAGAAGCTCAACATTTTCTGTATGTTGGAGCCTGTTTCAAAGTTTTGTTGTTTTTGTTTTTTTTTTTGGGTTTTTTGGGGGGGGGGTGCTGTATTCGTCTGGAATGAGAATGTTGTCCGAGCTTGTTGAAGATTTGACATTTGCTTGGTTAAGTAGATTTTCTTTTATTCACCGTGCTTCAAAAAAGGGTGGCAAATGTTGGTAGTTTCTTTCAGTGTTCTAAAAAAAGGTTTAAGCGGCCGATTAATCGTCCGCTTAAATGTTTTCGGCGTAAAACCGAATAGAACTTTAAGAAAGCGGTCGGATTACTCGGTCAAGCGATTAATTCGCTTAAGCGGTGATTAAGCGTCTAATCGGTGATTAATTAGCGTCCATTTAAACGTTATTCAATCGTTTTCTAAATGGATTCGAATTTCGAACCCATTAAGCTAATTGAACTCAAACCCGATCCAATAATTGAGGGTATAAATTGTCGCATGTTGGAAAAATAGTGCTCGCGAGCCCTAAATTTAACCGCATCCTCGATTCTACTGTAGTGACGATGAAGCTCCCGAATCTCAAGAAGAAGCTCACGAAGAAGCTCTCGGTGCTCATGGCGACGAGACGACGAAGCTCCCAAGGTCCTAATTTTATCTGAATCTCTCGAAGCTCACAGCAACGATGATCCTCCTGGGGAATTAGGGCTCTCGAAGCTTGATGATAAAGAATTGATTAAGTGCTAATCCTTCTATGGCAAACTCCCCCTTTGATGGTGACCTTCTCTTGCGGTTGATCCTCCAACCACGACCTCCCTTTTTGTTGACAAAGACCTCCCCTTGCGATCAGCTCTCTAGTTAGCAGCAAAGCGTCGATGGTAACCTCCTCTTGCGTCGACGACCACCTCCCGCTGCTCAACTCTCCCCCCTTGCGTGCACGTATTTTGCCTAGGTTCTTACTAATCGTCTTTGTTTCTTTTAATAGGCTGAGGAGTGTCTCAAGCGTGAGAAGGATAGAGTTGCATATTACTGGCAGTTGCATCTAGCAGTCAGAGCTTATTTAAAAAGTTGTTAGAAGTATATTGCTTTTTGAAAGAAATACATATATTTGTTCATCTAAAAAGCATTTTTTAATTATAATTGTTGAAGGTCGAGTGCATTGATGTACTTTGAATTGATTGACATTATTACTTTTTAAATTTCTCTTAATAATAGAAATTTAATTTTTCAAGTTATGTTTACTATATCTTTTATGCTTTTTTTTGGGAGAGTTTAGAATTCATATTTACATGTTTTGAGTATTATAATATTATAATATATTAAAATAATAATAAAACGTGTAATCCGTTTAATCACCGTTTAAACCGTTTAAGCATTATGCGCTCTCGGACCGCGCGCGTACTGAAACCGCTTTTTAGAACATTGGTTTCTTTGAGACAAAAGTATAATATCATGGTTCCCAAAGATGAGCAAATCAACGGAATTAAGGGCTAGTCTTCCTTACATGTCTACTAAAGCAGTAAGAGGGATCAGTAGAGCATTGAGAAGGGCAAACAAGTGCTTAAGGATATGCGTCAGAATAATTAATGGTAAATTATCTTTTGTTCTAGTATTCTTATGGGGAATTTTCTTTTTCTTGTGGGTGATGGTGGATTCCTGGTCCAAATTCGATATGGAGATGGAGGCTTACTCATGTTGCTTGGAGTGGGATAGGAAATTGAGGCCAGAAGAACAGAGAAACAAAAACAAGCAAGGAGTTGGGGCGCAGGGAGAGGTTAAAAGGAGGATTAAGGTGTAGAAGTACACAGTAATTTTAAAACCCAAGCCAACAACTCAATTAGAAGAAGAAAAAACTATGGTAACTCTTGTCTGTAAGAAGTTTCCACTTTGACTGTGTTGAATACTGATTGGTACCTAATATTGAACTTGATGCATGGTACAATGATACATGATCTCCCTAATTATGAATTAAATAATTACTGTTGGTTCATCAGGTAAAGAAGCTTATTATTGCTGTTAGCTGCTGGATTCCAGCAGACAACCACATAACTAGAGAAGGCGATTAATCTATATCCTTTTAATTGCCTCGTCCAAATAATTCTAAGCTCCAAAGTTACTGTAATCTATATTAGGAAGTGCACGACTTGGAGAAGACACTTTGATTAGATCTATGTACTTTAGTTGAAATAGAAAAATCTACATATGGTGATATAAATAGGGAGGTGAGAACTATACATGGAGTTGAGAAGGGGAAATGTCAAGACAAAATAGAACAAAGAGACACCTTGAGCAAACACTTCACCAAAATTAAATTTTATGTTTAGTATCTGCATTAAGAACAAAGCATATTCTATTCATTTAAAGGATATTACAGTAAGAGAAGACCCCAAATTACCTTTGTACTCTTTTAAAGTCCTTATTACAATATCCTCTTATATGAGAATTACAGCAGTAATACTGTTTTCACATATGTTCACAGTGAACTGCTACATTTGCTTGTTTTTAGCCTGGCGAAGCCTAGAAATCTTTAACAGCTATCTCAACTGAAATTAATGGAAATTCATTCCTAATTGTGGAAAATACAGATAAACTCCTCAAATGAATTGCTCAAGGAAAACAAAATAAGGGCTATGTAATATGGGAATTGAGAGGAGCTGAATGAGGAGGCTTCATGTTGGTTTTTTTTATCATTGTACCTTGGAATTGAGCCCTTGAGGGGCCTGATTAATAATTCTTGGCTGCAATTCATGCTCAATGTACAATGCTAAGAAGATTTAACAGGAGCTTTGTTCTAAAGGAGAGCCGATATAGCCACCTAGGCACCCGCTAGTAGGACAACAACTTAGTTGTCTCCTCTAGAGCCTAGACGACCTAACTAGGCTGGTCCACTTTAAGCAGATGCCTAGTAGTGTACCTAGGTGCTATGTAGGCATTTTAGCCACACATTAAAGGACGTGGCTTTGATCGGCATAGGTGTGCTTAGACGGTTTTAGGGAGTAAAACTGTTTGAAAGCCTAATACTATTACTTACTATTGTGTGCGCGTGTAGGGAACTGATCCGATGAGAAAGGTTCTCAAACTAAGCTTCAAGAAAATTCCACGTGGGCCACTTTACGGATGATCCAAACCGTTCATCTTGATCAACATCAAATTAGCTAATGATGAAAATTCACGCGATTCCAAACCTTTTTATTTATGCATCAAAAGCTATCTTTTTTCTACGGCCAATATAACATATAATTTTATTATTTAATGCCATTTTTAGTAATGAAATTTGTTTCTAAAATCTGATTCGTTGCATGGTAGGCCGATGAAAAATTCTCATCCTAATTCTGATACTTTCCATTGTCTCCATTTTTTAAGATTTATTTTTGAAAGCTTCTGTATTAGTTGATAAATTTATGTTATTTTTATGTTTAATAACATTTAAGCATTTAAAGTATCTTAGCTGCCGAGCTAGCACCTGCTATAGATCCTACTTGTTGGGTGCCCTTTGTCTTCTTATTTAATTGAACCTTTTCTGTAATGTATAACCATAATTTCTGCTCCAAGGGGGTGTTTGGCACACGGAGCGCAATATTCCTGCCTCTCAGGAATTGGATTCTTGCGCATTAAATTTTTAGGAATATTCACAACAATGTTCGGTATACTTAAGATATTTTAGTCAACAAGCTATTCTTGTGTTTGGTACATCAAAAAGATTTTAAGGAATATGATATTACTGAATATATTTTTTTAAACTAACATTGTAGCGAGAGGTTAGTGATAGTGAATGAAGTCGTGAAAGTGGCGGCGGCGGTCTGCTATGGTGGCAATAACTGTCAATTGGTTGTGGTGGTGGTTGGTGATTAAGGTAGCGATGATGGTGGTCAGTGATGGCGGCGGCGATTGGCCACGATATTCGATGAGTGGTGGTGGTGGTTGGTGATGATGGTGGCGGTCGACGGTCGGTGGTGGTGGTCGATGATTGTGGTGGTAATTGTGGTGGTCGGCGATGGCAGCGGCGACCGATGGTCGTTGGTGGCGGTTGGCAGCGGTGGTTGACAATTGGTGTGACGGTGGCAACAGCAGCCACCGACGATCGGTGGATGGTGATTGGCGTTGGCGGAGACAGGGACAGACGGCGGTGGCGGCAGGCAGTGGCGACAGTGACATTTAGTGGCAGTGGTGATAATGATTGCCATATTGGTAGAAGATAAGAAAAAGATGAAACATGAGAAAATAAATAGAGTTATATTCCCCCTCAGGGGAATACATAATACCCACCTTCCACACCGAGAGAGAATTTGATGTTCGTGGGAATCTAATATTCTCGAGAAGGTTGAGCAAGTTTATGTCAAACACGAAAATTTTCATGGGAATCTAGAATTCCTAAGTAAATTCTTACATACCAAATACACCCTTAAAATAATGTCAACTCTGTGAGTTTATGTCATTTCTAGCCGAAGCAGTTGTTGGTAAGAAAGAGAGTTGTCATAAAGCCTGGATGGCCAGCCAGCTATAGGGAGAACCTAGAGGTCGGTTGGCTTTTGTGAAATGAGTTAGTTTAAATTTTTTGCATTCAAAGGAAAAGATGGTGCATATGTGGATTTAATTAGTAAAACTATCTTAATAGTACTTGCAGAATATTTATAATCTTTGACTTTATGTTTGTTGTTTACCTTGCTAAAAGCCTAGAACTCTGTCCAATGGTCAATAGCTTTCACTAGTCTACATCCTCGTGTGGTAATGCACGGGCCCAAATAAATATATCTCACTTAGGCAAAAAAAAGTCAAATAATAATTTGACAGTTACACATCTAAAACAATTAAGAAATATTTGTAAGCATTCTTTACATCAATAATAGTTGGATCTACTCAAGCTAGAATTGCACTCAAATAAAATCTTCTAATCCAATGCATCTAAATGAAATAATAAACAAGTTGCCGTGAATATTTAAAACATACCATGTTTATTATGTAAGCAAAACAAAAGACATAAGATAGCATGACAATGTTTTTACTTCAAAAATATCATGAAACTTTTCACATCTCTATTTTAAGTGGCCATTACAAAATAGTCCTGTAAAGGTTCAAAGAATTCCAAAATTCTCGAATATAAAGTTCATTACAAACATTTCAAAAATACACAATGATATGCGAATGGACACTTCAAGACAACTATCTTCTTTCTTCCAAAAGTTTCTGACAGAAAGTACAATTTTCTGTGAAGAACCTCTTACCATCTATTGCCTTCAAAAACCTGCATTCACAAAAGAAAAATATAAGGCAACGAAAAGCAACTTAAATTTAACAAAACAGTAAAAGAAAATTTCATAAAAGATTGCTAACCTTTCTTTCTTGTTATGTTTAGGAATTTCACGCAGACATGACTTCAACTAGCATATTTCAACTTCATAGTTACTATAGAACCATCTAAGCCGCGTCCTGAAAAAGAATTATCAATTATTAAAATAATTGAGGATATATAACAAACACAAAATTTTTTCATCATTTTTACCCTTTTAGGATTGCTCCTCCGATATGTTATTCTCCTTCAATAACATATTTTGTACCTGTAAAATAATTAGTGAACTCAAAATTCAATGCCTAAATTGGACCAAGTTAGAATGCAACTTGTACCAAAATTCCATAACCAACAAAACGTTACCTCTTTTGTTATTATTGTGCGCAAAAATTCTGAAGTTGCATGCACCCTTGATTTTCCGAAACGAGGAGCGCGAATCATGAAGTTCACTGTTATTACTATGCCCTCTCATATGCGATGAGTCCCAATCTCCATTATTGCTTTCTTCAATGAACAATTGAGTAGCCACCTTTTTGTGCATCTCTCCTCTCTTCCCAAATAATATATTTTCCTTCATACTCATTTCAAGTACAAAATATCAAACTCTTTTTGCTAATAATAAAAACAAAAGACACTAATTGATGCTCAAAAGTATTTTAATACATAACAATATTTCAATATCTTTTTCTAAAACAAAAAAGTCAAAAAACTATCTCCAAATAACCATTACAAACTTTCATCCCTTACCAAAAAAGGTCATACCCTCCCTTACAATTAAAAATATATATCAATGACCAAATAAAAAAACCAATATGGAAGAAAGCATATTAATGGTAAACATGTACAAACATACTGATTTCATGGAGTTTGACTAACACAGTCGACAACTGATAGAGAGTGACATGGTGAAGTGTGGGATTTTGAGTGTGTAGTTTGGGATTCCAATGGTGAAGTAGTTCCAATTAGAATTGCAAGGTCCAAAATATAGGATGTACCGTGGTTGTCTACTCCTTGGGGATTCTCTTCAACTGATGACACACTTATGATTGAAATTTCAGTGTCATCGACCTCTGAAAACACTTTTCTTCTTTTCCTCTGGTGCCTCGCATTTATGATTTCTTTTCCCCTTCTTCGGTCTTGCTTGTGTGGAGATTCTTCATTGAGCTTATGAAAAGCTCTCTCTCCATGTATATTGAGCATTTTCCCCGTACTTCAACTATACTGCATCTAAGAATAATGAAGAGAATCTTAATAAGACATTTTATTTAACATTATGTGGGCATATTATTTTCTCTTCAAACACTGGTCATTACACCAAACATATTAGATGATCTTGCTCCACCCAAGTATATTTCAGATAAGTCATCATATCAAGGAACAAATTTCTCTTAAAGTTTTGATCTTCATACCTTTTTTCCATAAATGTCTCCATAGTTATAACACAACAGAGCCTAATGAAAATGTACTATATATGTAAGTGATCCATTGAGAACGGTTTTCAAACTAAGCATCGTGAGAACCCATGCTAGGTCATTATGTATGATCTGAACCGTCCATCTTGATCTATACTTCTAAGTTAGTCTTACAATAGAAAATCAAGTGTTTCCAAACACTTTTACCTATGCATCAAATAATTATAAATCTAGAAAAAGATAATGATTGATGCATGAGCAAAAGTGTTTGAAATCACTTATTTTTTTATTGTTAGGCTAACTGAAGATGGACGATTCAGACATGCATAAAATGGCCCACCGTGGAGTTCTCGTGATGCTTAGTTTGAGACCCGTTTTCAATGTGTCACTTATATATATATATATATATATATATATATATATATATATATATGGGGTTTCTGTACCTCAGCCGCCAGCTGAGAGAGTTTCTCAGCCGGTGGGACGTGGCTGATTAATAGCCACGCAAATGTCAATTCTTTTGGCAGATAAAAGACAAAAAGCACGTGCATTTAATGCTCTCAGTCACTTCAAAACTGTGTTTGACTAAAATACCCTCCTTTACAAAGTTTTACTGTTTGCAAAACTGTTACTTCCCAAAAAAATTTAGATCTGAAAATTTAAGTTCTACACTCCAAAAAAATTTAGTGACTTTGATTACTAAAATTTCAAACTTTTTCGTGCAAAAATTTGTTATTTTTCAAACAAAGATCCGATCTACATGGCGCCCAAGAAAACAACCGTGGTAAAAGGTAAACAGGAAATTTTGAAAAACCCTAATTTTTTAGGGTTTTGAAGCCAATTCTTTTTTGTTTTAATTAGATTTGATTTCCATTTTTTTACAAAAAATTCCCTCTTTTTATGTAAGTTCGATTCAAAAGTGACTCTTGCCCTTAATTTTTTAAATCAGTTTTGAATTTTAATTCCAAAGAAGAAAGTTGTAACTGAATTTTTCTGATAATAATATGTTTTTTCTTAAATTTTCATGAATCTTTATTTTTAAAAAATAATTAATTTATTTTAATTTAAAAGCTTGCGACCATGGTCACAATATAGGGTAAAAATTGAAACTAAAAATTTTCCCTGAAATTTTGTTTTAAGTCGTAATTTAGATGGAAAGAAAATAGCAATTAACGATCTAATTAGAGAATTAATTTTAAATTTTGTTTTTTTAACACTGTGACCTAAAGTCAGAGTTTACTTTCATTCCATTTAGTCGATTTGGGTCGCAGTATTGGCTATTAGTCTAATAGGTCGCAGTCTTTGGAAAATTTTATACTTTTAATATATTATTACCGTCAGTTTTCTTTTTTTATTAAATTTTCTATAAGCACTGCGACTGAGATCGCAATCTTCCCATCCCGTTTCTTGATATTTGGGGCCATGGATCTCAGTCTGTTATACTAAGTTAGCTTAATAGGATACTGCAACCGCGCTGAACGATTGACGAAGGTCTTTATTAGTTAATTAATTGGGTTAATTAATAAATACGACCTGTGTCGCGATGTTATTTAACACTGCGACCAAAGTCGCTGTGTGCTATAGTTGATTAAGTAATGCGTACATGCATCTCAGCAGGACACTCAACTCTAGTGTCGATTCGACGGTTGACTGTAAGCCTATCTTATCTTTTGTTAGCCAACTACTTCACACCCTCTTTGTTGCAACAAAATTTTCTACAGATAATTTCATGAGGAGGCCTACGCGACTTATCTATTCATTTTCTTCTCACGTCAAAACCTTTGTTCTTTGCATAAGTATTGTAGAAGTGTATGCTTCATCGTCTGTTGAAAATTGTTGTCCCAAAAGAGTAACTAAGGTTTCATACATATCTCTATGTAAATTCAGATCCTTCCAAAATAATTGTTGAATTAAATTAAAAGAAATAATTAAAAATCACATGTCAGAATTATAATAGAATAAAACTGCGACTAAGGTCGCAGTTGTAAAGATAGCTGTGACTATTGAATAAAAGACTGTGACCGTAGTCGCATCTTTCAGGATGTCCATATTTTTTGCAAAAAGTGATATTTTGTAATACTGCAAGCTCTGTCGCAGTCCTTAATATATTAAAGGACTAGGACTGCGTAAAAGGTCGCACATGCAAGGTAATTACAGACTACAAGTAAGGTCGTAGTTATATAGATACTGAGACATAGTTTATTAAAAATAGCGATTGTAATTGCATACTTTAAGATGTCTATAATATCCAAAAAATTATTTTATTAAATACTGCGACCTTTGTCGCAGTCCTTAAAAATTAATGACCATGAGAAAAAACAGGTAATTTTACAAATTAAATAATTGCGACTGAGGTCGCAGTTAACAAAACTGTGAAATTGTTAACTGAAAAAACGGCGAATTTGGTAAAAGTGACTCTTTTTCTGTAAAATGTAAACTAGGCCGCAGTTCCATTTACGTTATCAATATTCTGTGAGAAAGTTGAACACGATGATATATGATTCATATTTAGATCGGGAGAAAGAGATCGGGGATGACGACGACCTGAATTGCTAAGAGATGTGTTCTGGTGAGCGGTAGACATTAAAATAAAAAAGGAGATCCCGATGAAGAGCTTAGAGATCTAGATCTGCAAAGTAAAAAAAAGTATCTGATTCGGATCCCGCTTTTTTTTAGAAAAACTTTATGAGCGAAATTCAAACCTGGATCTGACAGCGTGGAGAATAAGAAAAAGGGGAAAATTAACAATTAATAATAGCGGGACCACTACCTTTTACCGCAGGTAAATTTAGTAATTCCACTTGTTTCAATAAGGCGAGCCACTACTTATTGGTGTGGCTAATAATGTGCCACATCATCGCAGGCTGTGAGTCCCTTCAACTGTCGGCTGAGGTACATATTTCTGTGTGTGTGTGCGTGCGCGCGTATAAATATATATATGCATGTATATTTGAACAGTAAAAAGTATATATTGATAAAAACTCATAAAAAACAGCCCACCTTTTGCTCTAGTTTGAACCACCTACTCAGGCTGAAGAAAGGGGAGAGGACCCTTGCCGTCACCGTTAGCTTAGGCAGGAGTTAATACTATCACAATAGGGTGCCAAATAACAAATTCATTGATACATTGGTACATTTATATCCTCAGACATTCCAATTTGCAAGCACGTCTTTCATAGAAGCATTCTGATAATTTTTCCAATGACAAGTTGTCATTAGAATTCTGATGTCCTCAGATAAGTTTTTGAATACTACAATTTTGTGAGACTCTTGTTGCTGCAAGACTCTTACATTTCTCTCTCTCCAAATGTGCCACACAGCGCGCAGCTAGGATCATTCTGGACAAGATTGTGGGTTTCTTCTTCTTTTTGAACTTATTTTGGAGCAAGGTTGCTTCATCCTGGATCAGTCCCATGCTCTGAACTGTAATCCCCAATTTTAATCTGTATAATTGCCACAGATAAGATGTAAAAGGACATTCAAAGAATAAATGGGCCAGGATCTCAGTGCTAGCTTTGCAAAGAACACATTGATCAGCTTGCATGATACCAAGTTCTTTCAGGAAACTCCTTGTGAGAAGTTTACCAGCCACAACTCTTAGAAGGCGCAGGGACATCTTGGCAATGACTAGAAAGCACACCATACTATATAGAGAAAAATTCTGATGTCGATGCCTCACAGTTGACCAGCATCAGCATGAAGAGAGAGTGAAATCCCATTTTTGCTGCCTTTCCAAGGCCAAGATTCATCACGTGTAGTTGATACATGTGCCACCATTTGATCAAGTGCAGTCTCCTTAACCTCAACCAACCATTTCCAGGTTCGTGAATTGAGTATATTGGCAGTAACTTGAGTCAATGGTTGTCCTTCGTGAATTGAGTATATTGGCAGTAACTTGAGTCAATGGTTGTCCTTCGTGAATTGAGTATATTGGCAGTAACTTGAGTCAATGGTTGTCCTTCGTGAATTGAGTATATTGGCAGTAACTTGAGTTAATGGTTGTCCTCTGAGGGGGGTGTGTGTGTGTCTATATATAGTGAGAGAGAGAGAGAGAGAGAGAGAGAGAGAGAGAGAGAGAGAGAGAGACTTGTGTCATTTCGGAAGGATTCGAGGCCGAATCCTTCCTACTCAAATACAACCCTACGACATCCGAATGGAAGATCCACTCCGTTGAGGTTGAGCTACATCATTTCAAGTAACTAAAAATAAAAAAAATCATATATTTTGAATACTTTTTGCCCATCCATCAAGTGGGTACAAAATGGACGGCCGGAATAGTGAGTTGGTTAGTTTAACGGTGTAGAATATTTGAAATCTAACAAAAATTGGTGTGTGAGAGTTTTAAAGTGTTTAGATCATGATGAAATGGTTGGATCGAGATTTTGCATGTCTAAAGACGTAGATCTAAGTAATATGCTATTTTCGGCTGTTTATTTTGCGCCTGCTTGATGGTTGGGCAAAAATTATTCAAAATACATGATTTTTGATTTTTAGTTACTTGAATGTAGCTCAACTTCAACGGAGTAGATCTTACATTCGGATGTCGTAGGGTTGTATTTGAGTGGGAAGGATTCGAGGCCGAATCCTTCCGGAATGACACAAGTCTATCTCTCTGTATGTGTGTGTGTATGAATTCAACTACTTCAAGTCCATTTTTTTATTGATTTACCAAACTATCACTTGTACATTTTTTATTGATTTACCAAACTATTACTTATAATTTAATAACAAAATCAGTAGAATACTCTTAAAAGAGAACTTTTTCTCATCAATTAGGGCATAAACATCACAGTAGAAAAAAATGATTTAAAGCATACCTCTAAGAATCGAGCTTCTTGTTCCAGTTGCTTGAGCTTAGCTAAGATCCGACACCATAACCCTATGATCGCTCTCAGGTATAAAACCATTTTATCAAAATCATTATTGAGAACTTTTTAGTTATCTATTGACCATGAAAACATTTAATCAAAATCATTTCTGAGAATGAAAAATTACCTAATTTTTCTTCTTCTCTTGAGATTTATATTCGCCCCCCCTCTTTCTCTTTAACTGAGATGTGGCTCCTTAAATCCATTGGATTTTAGAACTGCAGGGCTGTCAATTCAGAAAATTCTAGAGAAAATATCTTGATCTTTTTTGAGACGTGAATTCAGGGATTTACTTTGAATAGATGCCTTTTGCGCCTCTGAATACTTTTGTATAGATGCCTTTCGTGCCTCCTTTAGATTTTCCAGAGATTTTTCCAGAGAGAGAGAGAGAGAGAGAGAGAGAGAGAGAGAGAGAGAGAGATGGGGGGGGGGGGGAGACTTTTGGACTACCACATGCCTTTCTTTTTTTGTTGGTTTTCTAGCCTTTCTGGTGATTTTTGACATGTGCCACTTGGCACAAAGATAGGAGGAAGGCTCTCTCTCAGCCAATTTTTGCTTAGTCATATGTAATAGATACAGTAAACACCACAGTTTATACATGGCCACATGATGATTTTAGACACGGTAGTTCCATGGTTCTAGAAATAGCTGAATAGAGGACACGTATCTTTGTGCTTGTACATGCATCGCCTAGTATTTTGTTGTCCAAGCTGCAGACAGGTGACTTGTTCTGGATTTTTATGAACATAATCCACACACTTTTTTGTTCCTAAAAATAGGTCATAGCTTGGTGCAAGTGGGATTTGAACCCCAAACCTCGTGTTCACTACAAAGAGGCTTAACCACAATACTCCAATGGCATTTCTAGCATACATTGTTGTGGATACACATTTGGACATGTCACGCCCCGCTTCCCAAAATACGTGAAAACAGAGTCGTGACCAGAGTCAACGACGTATATACGCGAGAAAAATATCCCACGTATACATGCTAAGCCTAAAGTAACTTGAACAAGCTATATAATCTGCTACGATAAATCAATATCACTGCAATATGACATATAAATATCTAACACAATGATATTATAGAAATGAAAGAATAGAAAAAAGTTCAGTGTAGGAAATCAAAAGGAATGACATGAATAAAAGAGAGTAACGATATACCGAGAAGGGACGACCAAGTAAGGAAATTCCGGCTCCTCACAACATGTGCAGTCTTATCGAACACCTGAACAATAGAATAAAGCATCCAATCTGGACATGCAAATCCAGGGTCGTCAGAAAGCGGCCCAATGAGTGTTAAAGAAAAGGGGAAGGTGCACCTGCAAAGAAAGTGTGTACATATCACTACAATACTGTTATAAAAATATACTGGATACGAAGTGATATGCATAAAGTAAATAAACAGTAATGTGGATAACACACAGTAGAGTATGTGTCAAATTAGTTATCCAATCAAGTCAGTGTTCTAAATGACGGCCATAGCGGCTACATCGGCCGGAAAAATTTATCAGAGATGGGGATATATCGGGGATATATCGGAGATATTTTCAAAAATCGGATGTCAAAATCGGACTGTAATATGCACATCTTCTCGTCTTAATCGCATCTCAATAAGATAATATATGCATAAATTATATAAATCTACATAAACATCATACTTATATGTTTAAGATATACTTAACTCGATAACTTACATTAAGCCTATGAATTCATAATTACTATCCAAGTGTAGAATTTTCAAAAATGTCACATTACCACATCACTCGAATTACCCAAATACCTAACCTAGAAATTGGGTGTAAAACGCTATATCGGGTCCAAAATCGCCGAAATTGCGGCCGATATATCGGGTCCATGCCTATTTATCGGCAATTTTGGATGAAAAACGCTATATCGGTTTGGATGTGCCAAATTATTGCGGCTAGGTGCCGTAAACGCAATATCGGCGTAATATCGGAGTTATATCGGGGATTTTAGAACACTGGGTGTCTATCATAACACGTATATATCAATGTCAATGTAAAATTCAGTTTTGTTATTAATTATGTCAGTGAATACCAATTGCCATCTGTAATAGACGCATCCCATACTGCGCCTACTGCACATGTCAATTAGGGTCCTATGTTATTGAAACTGATTGGTTGGAGACATTGTCTGTGTTTTAAGTGGGTCCCGTACATACTCGAGACCACGACCCAAACTCCTGACGCAGAATCAGGCCCTGCCGCAAGGTAGTCAGTAACATGTATAATAGGAATAAGAACAGGAACAGGACTGGGGTGTCAGTCACCCTATGGGAACCTTGCAGTTGAACCCTCTTTCGACTTGCAACCTATATTCTAGGTCCACCCAAAATACATACGTCTTCTCCATCAATTTCCCCAATCTGAGTGTAACTTGTTTTATACATGTTGTTATATTATCAAGATTATTTAATGTACATATTACCTAGATTACTGGGATAACTCGGTGATAGTCACGGTAACATCAACATGTGTAATCAGGATACCAACATAACAGGATATGTAACAAGTATAACAGGAGGGTGTTGTTATCGTGTAACAATATTTTCCTAGCAACTATGGTAACATGGACAATATAGTTATCAGGTAGATGTCATGTATAATCAGTCAAGTTTTTCAGGTAAATCATGATGTTCCGGATGAGTAATGACATGCTGGTATGAATAGAATAATTCAGGGCAAAATATTCAATCAACTCTGATCCTCACGATCATCGACATGTCCACTCTCTAAATCATCAATAAGTGAAGTCGATGAATAGCTACTATAAAACTCTGAACATATAATATGGTCACCGATATCAATGAATTACTCTCTTAATAACTATCTCTATAACTGAAATAACTGAAGTAGTCAAGAATCAATCATGGAGTACTGAAAATATCCTCGAGATCAACTAGGTCAACAGATACCGGAATGAATAAATAGTAGAATATCCTCAAGCAATATAGAATTTAGGATGCCTCTACATCTGATAATCAACATCAACAAGATCATCAATACTCAAACAGTATAATCAGGGTAAAATCGAGAATACTCATATCTATAATTTAACTACATCAATATCATCAGAGTACTAATCAAAATCTTCTGAAAAGAACACAAGATCAACTCTAGTTCTAAATAATGACATATACAGATTCACTCAATTTCAAGATCAATCTATTTTACATCCTTAAATTTATCACAACAATGTCTGAACCTGAAACGGTTACACATGAAATGACATAGTCCAATATCTCAATACCAAGATACAAAGTCTATATACATCTAATGTTCAATATCAATAAGGTAACATCAAGAACTACCAGATAACTCTAAATACCACCAAGCATATAAGAAACCGATACCTGATAATCTAGCTCTCATCGACTCACCAATCAATCAACAGATAATTATCATGCAAGTTCTAATTTACAAATAATCACCAAACAATGTTCGATAAATACCTCAAATAGAGATACTATTTGTTCACAAACATGAACCAGGCCAATCTCAAGACCAATTAATTTATATTCTAAGATTTATTACAACTAGGTCAATTACAAGATTAAGTCTGGTCTAAAATATGCTACAACTAATCCTGAATCAATAGTGGTGAACAACTAAACATGCAATGATGCTGACAACGCTTATATCAACTAAATAAATAATGTGAACGCTCACTGAAGGCTCATGAAGCAATACGCATAATCACACTGGTAAAATATATCAGACAATCACATGAAATAATATGAATAGATACATGAACACCTACTGGCAACAATAAATAAGGAAATGACATGAGAACAAACACTCACATGAAATGACGCAGTTTTAGATTCGAATCGCCGTTTGGTCTTCACTACACGAACCGGTACTAACCCCCGAATCATCCCATGGGTCGGTCTTCAAATTGCCTGGTTATCGGGTCCATAACGAGCACAAATCTACATCTCTTGTAACCGAGTCCGGATCCCACGAACGAGTCCGAATCGCTTCTACACGCAACCGAACACATGAACTCACGCGAAGATATACCCGTACACAGACACACACCGCATACATGTACTCATGTAGACACCCAAGTATATACAATACATATACGTACACGTATACATCACACTCATATGCACACATCTAATACATGCATACATCCATACAAGCACTACACTTGTACAAACACGAACCCAATCACCCACGCACTCAACCACACACATGATAATAATACACACACACACACACACACACACTCACACTACGTAATTAAAACACATGCATGCATATGTATATATATTTACACACACCCTTACACATAACAATTACACATTATTTTCAAAGACACACACACAATATAATACACACGCACAGAGAGAACTAGAAAGCGGAAGGGAAGAAAATACTCATGGCCAAGGGTGCAGTGCGGGACTCGGCAGAGTTCCGGGGTGGTTCACTGCTCCGACGAAGGAGTCGGACGATGACGGAGGCTCGCCGGAGTGCCTGCGGAGAAGTTCGGGATGCCGCGGAGGATGTCAACGTCTTGAGTATCTCGCCGGAGAGGATACGAGTGTGCTCGTGCTCGCCAACAGAGGAGATAGGGAGGGTGATGGGTTGCTGAAGTGATGCTTGGCCGGCCAAGGAGAGAGAGAGGGGTGTGCGGCATGGCTGTGCTGTTGTGGGGAGTGATGGCTCGACCATGGTGCACGGCGAGGCGGCGGTGCTCGCGCATGATGGTGGTGGCAATAAGGCACGGTGGAACTCTAGCGCATGCTGGAAGTTGGGGAGAAGAAAATAAGTTGAAGAAAGTGCAGATGATGATGCTACTGAGGTGTGGAGGGGGACAACTTGGCTTGGTTGCGTGTTGGAGAGGAGATAGGGATGATGTGGCTGTTGGCGCGCACACATGGTGGAGGAGAGGGTGCATGATGATCATGGTTAAGGGGGTTCTGCCATGAATCTGAGGAGTGGGTGCAGGCCTGGATGTGGTGCACGCTAAGAGGGGTAGGGGATCCCGGGGGTTGGAGATGGAGACGAGAGGCTCCGAGCTGTTGGCGCAGGCCGTGGATGGGCTCCGACATAGGGTTGTCGGCGTGTTGCACGGGGAGGTTAAGGTGAGGAAGATGGAGACGGCTATGGAGGAGATTAGGTTTAGGGTAGGATTAGGGTTATAATTAGGAGAAAGATATAATTATATATGGGGTAAATTTGATAGTGGGTTTGTGTATAAGCTTATTGGGTGTGGGTTTAAATAATGGGTCTAGGGAAATGGGTTTGGATAGTGGGCTATTAGATATGGGTCTAGTTGATGGGTAATGGGTTGGATTGGGCTTAGCATGAAAAGAAAGGAAATAAACTAAAGAAAGAAAGAGAAAATATATAGGAAATGGGGAAAATGAGAGAAACTATAGATTGGGACTGGGCTTGGTTTTTGGTATGAAACAAAAAGGAAATGAGAATGGAATCATGGGCTTGGGGGAAAAGGAAATATAGAAAATAATAATAGAAGTAATAATAACAACTATAATAATTAATAACAGTTACATATTAATAGCAATTTAAAATAATTAATAATGGTATTAGTAATTTGTAACAATTAAAATAATGACTAACTAAATAATTTAATATAAATTACAAATAAACATAAATTACTATTATATATTATTAACTCATGTGTTTCAAAATATGGGTATTACAGGACACAATTCTGGGACATGAGTAATGTGCAACAAGAACAAAGTCTATCCAATTTGTTTTGGTTGTTTCCTTGATTCCTTCTCTCCATTTAAGTCTGTAAAGCGTCACCTCTTTAGGTAAATTAACTACCAATTTATTTTTGTTTAGAGCCTTGATACATTCCTGTCTTCGTCTGTGAACCTGTCACCCTGCACAAAAGGAGTTCTCGCGCCTTCACCTTGTAAAGTAAACTCAGCTAGCTTGCTTGACTCACTCTTTAGTGGGTGAAACTATGGAGTTTGGGTTTGGTATTTGTCTTACATACGATTCCAGAGCACTTCTTATTCAAGCCAATATCACAGGGTTGACAACTTATCATAATAAAATCAACAACACATTCAAGGACTGAGCCAATCTTTTGCTACCTAATGAAAAGATTATTTTTGCTGACTGTAGCATTGAGTTGATCGATTATGTCTCTGGTTCATCATAATCATATGGGTTCCAGTGAAATTAATTACACATTAATTATCAGTCTCTCCTCCATATTTGTATTACCTTCTTGGTACCATTTGATTGTGCCAATTATATTATGTAATTGCTGCAGATACAAAGAGGATATGGAGGACCGCAGTTTAACTTTGCAAAAGCAGCTTAGTCGATATGCCCCTATTTATCTGGATGCAGAGGTAATATTTGACTTGTTATCTAATCCCTTTCATTTATCCAAGGTATCTCATTTTGCATTCATCCTTCCCCTAAAATTTTATTTTACGCATATATATACACACACATGTATATATGTATACACACACACGTGTGTGTGTATATATATATATATATATATATATATATATATATATATATATATATATATATATATATATATGTACACACACACATATATAGATGTACAGATATATATACATCTATATATATATATATATATATATATATGTTTATATATATCTGTACATATGTATACATATATATACATATGTACAAATATACACACACACACATACACACACACACACACACACACATATATATACGCCTATATACACATATATACACACACACACATATATACACACACATATATGTATATACATATATATGTACATATATACACGTATGTATACATATATGTATACACACACATATACATATATATAGAGATATGTATATACATATATATATGTGTGTGTGTGTGTGTACATATATATCTCTGTATGTATATACATACACATACATATATATATCTCTGTGTGCATATACATACACATATATGTGTGTGTGCATATACATACACAGATATATGTGTATGTATATTATATAGAGATATATATAGATATATATGTATATACATATACATATGTATGTATATACATATGTATATACATATACACATGTATGTATATACACAGACACACATACATACATATGTATATATATACATACATACATACATACATATATATGTATGTGTGTCTGTGTATATACATATATACATGTATATATTACATACATATACATATATATATGTGTGTGTGTGTGTGTGTGTGTGTGTGTAGACTTGTGTCCTTCCAAAAGGATTTGAGCCCGAATTCTTCAACTCAAATACAACCCTCCGACATTCGAATACAAGATCCACTCCTCTGAAGTTGATATATATTATTTCAAGTATCTATAAACCAAAAATCAAGTGTTTTGAATAATTTTTGCCCATCCATCAAGCGACGCAAAAAAAAATGGATGGATGAAAGTAGTGAGTTTGTTAGATCTATATCTTTAGACATACAAATTCTCGATCCGACCATTTGTTGATGATCTTTACATTAAAAAAACCCCTACAAACTAATTTTTGTTAGGTTTCAAATGTTCAACATCGTTAAACTAACCAACTCACTATTTTGCCGTTCGTTTTTTCCCTACTTGATGCATGGGCAAAAAGTATTCAAAACACTTGACTTTTGATTTATAGATACTTGAAATAATATAGATCAACTTCAACGGAGTGGATCTTGTATTCGAATGTTGAAAGTTGGTATTTGAGTGGGAAGGATTCGAGCTCAAATCCTTTTGGAAGGGCTCAAGTCTCTCTCTCTCTCTCTATATATATATATATATATATAATATATATATATATATTATATATATATATATATATAGAGAGAGAGAGAGAGAGAGAGAGAGAGAGAGACTTGGTACGTGCGGAAGGATTCGAGCTCCCACTCAAACTCAATCTCACGACATTCAAATACAAGATCTATTCCTTTGAAGTTGATGTACATTGTTTAAAGTAACTAAAAAATCAAAAATCAAGTGTTTTGAATAGTTTTTGCCCATCTATCAAATAGGCGCAAAATGAACCGCAGAAATAGTGAGTTGGTTAGTTTAACGGTGTATAATATTTGAAACCTAACAAAAATTGGTGTGTGGGGTTTTTAAATGTTTAGATCATGATCCGGATTGAGAATTTATATGTCTAAAGTTATAGATCTGAGTAAAATGTTATTTTCGGCCGTCTACTTTGTGCCTGCTTGATGGATGGGAAAAAATATTTAAAATTCTTGATTTTTGATTTTAGTTACTTTATGTAGATCAACTTCAACGGAGTGAATCTTGTATTTGAATTTTGTGGGATTGAGTTTGAGTGGGAACTAAAGATTAAGGCTCGAATCATTCCGCGTATACCCAAGTCTCTCTCTCTCTCTCTCTCTCTCTATATATATATATATATATATATTATATATATATATATATATATATATATATATATATATATATAAAATAAGGATTGTCTTTATTCTCACCCGCCTATCCAATTTGCATGGAGATGAAATGTGATGCTCTTAATTTAGGTGGTACTTCTAACTAATATATGCAAATAGAAGTGCTTGGGTTGTTCATAATATAAAATTAATTATTAACCGTGAACAACAGTGGATATTCTAAAAGAAGTGAATTCACCCTGACTATTTCAGAGTTCTACCTTATTTAAGTTTCTCTCCTAAAGTTATATATGTGCAACTCAGAGATCTTATCCTGTTTATGCTTTCTTACTCTTAGTTTCAAGAAATAAATGCTTCCATCACATTCCATTCTTCAACTTTGAAATGCTTTTAAAACATAGGATAGTTTGGGGAAAATCCTGCATGCAACCTCTCTGGAAAGGTTTTTTACTCGGAATCTAGTCAAATGGAAGGATATCCACTTCAACCATTAGCTATCACTACTTTAGGCCAACTATATGGAAAGGAGAGATAGCAAGGATCTCTAATCTAATTTAAGCTGGGTGTTAAATAAAATGGGCCTTTTAAGTGCTATGAGATCAATAACTACTCTTAAGACTTGACGACAACATTTTAAAAATTATGATTTACCAGCATTAGTAATGTATCAAATTGGTGGGCAATGAGAATGGCTATCAGAATAAGATGAAATTTTAGAATATTGGAAGGATAATTCCAGAGATTTGGCCTTCTACGTATAACAAACAAATTAACTGACAGATATATACAATTTAAATTTTTCGTTCATTTTTGCCATCTATTTCTTATAACCAAATTGTTTTGAACATGACCAACTATCTGCAGATTTTATGTTTTCATTATTTTTTATGTTTTTAAAAATACATCTTCTATGTATGCTCATGGCCTGTACAGATTTAACTGACAGGTATGTATAATTTAAAATTTTACAGTTAACTTTTGTTATTCTTCAGAATCAAACATGTGGGCCTGCAATAATATGCAAGTATATATTTTATAAAGATAATTGAAAATGTAAAAATACTAAAAGTTACTCAGAAATGTAAAGATATGGTATCATCTGTTACATATTTTGATACTTTCGTTACTCTTACTTTATACAGTTATTGGGGCTCTCAGAAGCTGACAGGGAGGCACTACTCTTCATAATTAAAGCATCAGAGGTTATTGATGAGATATTCTTTGATCAGGTAACAACTAATATGCCTATTTTTGTTTATAACTAATATTCTTCCACCCCCATTATTTTGTGAAGTTAAATGTATATGGTATGTTTGTCTCATCTATAAGTTTTTGGTTAATCTAGTATCTTTGCATAATTTCTAGTATCTTATCTTTCATATGCTGCAGTTATGGTAAATTGTAATGAAAGATGTAGGATTTGAAATGACTGTCTTTTTATTTCATTTTCTTTTCAGGTCTGGTATAGCAATCCTATGCTGAGGGATTGGTTGAAGAAGCATTCTGATGCCTCTAACTTGGATAGATTAAAATGGATGTATTACTCCATCAATAAGAGCCCATGGTAAAATTTCCAAGGACTTCTAGATTCATATTTCTAAACTAAACTGTGCTTTCTTTTGGACAACTTTACTTGAGTTTGTTTCTCGTGATTTCTACCATGCACATTTTTATTTTTTCTTTGACTTGTTTATTTTTTCTTCTATATTTATACTTTTGTTTGGACAACCTGGAATTTCTAGTTTTTGGAGGAACATTAAGGTGACATGTTCGATCTCTAGTTGCCTTCTGCCCTCCCAAGTTAATAAATGCCAGGACTCATTCTGCTGACATTTAGCCTACAGATTCTTCATTTAGACATAAATTATTTTTTGTTTAAATTGCATATGATAGGCATGTAGTGTTGCTGTTGGTTATGGAGGCTAATTCCTAATTCTTATACAAAGAGGCGCCAAGTAACAAGATATTCTTACTAGCTTAATCGTGGTTGGGGGTGGGTTGGGGGCAATCCCACGTTCAAGTCCGGCTACGGTCTATGTTTCAAAGAAAAAAAAAATAATTGTGGTTGGATTCTACAATATTTTGTACTTCAAGCCAAAACCTTACACTAACGAATTTTATTGATCAATTTCTTCTGTACTGAACTTCTGGATGATGTGAAACCTTGGGTCATATGGTGATTATTATTTGTGAACTGTTTTGATGGAGTGGGGCTTATAATAAAACCCAGACTCATTAGGTTGTGGAATTTTATCTGCTGCTAACTTCTTTGCCTGGGAAGGCATGATCAGCATGCTTCTGTGGGAAAAGATAATGAAGCTTCGATGGAGCTGTCAGTTCCCTGCTCTTCTGGCGATCTAGTTGCACCTATTACTAACTTAATGGAGGTTCTTTTAGCAGGCATCTTGGGAGAATAATATTATGGATTCTCTAGTTAAAGAGAAATTGAGTATATCTCCAGACGAGTTTTCTCTATAGAAGTTAATTTGGTGGCCACTAGAAAGACCAAAACTCTTGCTTCCCAATAAATTAAGTTAATTTGCGCTTTCATGCTATGGACTCTTGTTTATGAGTGTCTTAATTCTTCTTTCAATCTGTTTTGATGAGTTATTAAATATATATTAGTGTTGCATTTTTTATGCTTATATCTTTCATTTCTTGGGTTGGTTGCCCTAGGGTCTAGTAAGTTTCTAGTTCTTTTCACTTTTCAGTCTTTACTACCTTGTGTGGTTTATTAACGCACATCGAGTTACCTTCTCATTTTCCCCCATGATTGAATCATCTTTCTTTTTCTAATTTTATGCACCTGGGTTTTCCAATTCAAACACCCAAATTAAACAATCATTCTCTGTTTTTACTGTGTATGCTGATGATATGTTATGATTGACTTGGAAGGTAATGCATTTCCTATAAGCAATGGACGCAAAGTAGATATTAAATAATATTTTTTTTGAAATGGCATTAAAGAACTTGCCCGTTGGAGGGCACCAATACTGCAGGGTAAACAGGATAGTTTCTTAGTTGTATTGATGATGCATCCTGTATCTATATCTAATGATGAAGAATATAAACATAAGTTATGGTAGATCCATACTTAATTTATTCATTTTTCATCCATATTTAATCTATTCATTTTTCTTTAGTATTCATCATCAATAACGGTTATCTTTTCCATAACAGGTCATGCCTCGATGAAGAAAATGCATTTTTGACAACAGCAGATTCTGCTGTCAGGTTACTTGTTGGATCCACCAGACCAGTTCCGGGTTGGAAGGGGATTGAATATAGAGCTGCATTTCCTGTGGTGAAGCCTCCTGGTGCGAATTTCTACCCCCCTGACATGGACAAGATGGTAATTTAACATCTATTCATAGTATGTCACTGTGTTTTCATTGTCGTGTAAATGGTGCTTAGTTACTAAATACCAAGAACTCTGATATAAGTCTGGTGCCACGTATAAATTAATCCTGAAGCAATTAACAGATTTAAAATATCACATTATGTGTGCAGCCAGCATTTATTCTTCTATAACTTATAGCCTAAAATAAATCTACTATATCTTAGCATATTCTTGCAATGATCACCCAAATACACACAGGATTAACATTTTCAACATTATCGGGCAGTTTAAGTACTTTCATTCCTTTTTAGAAAGGAGAAGGCTTGGTAGTTATAAAAGTGTCAAACCTATAGCTATTTGTATTTGTGATGACCCTTAATTATCTATCAAAGTTTTTTGCATAAAATTTATGATAACTCTTGGCTATCTATTGCATTTGTGGTGTTAATTTTAGTTTTTTTTGCACATTTTTTTTTCTTTTATGTTCTAAGTTTCTTGCATGTAATAAACTTGTGTATTCTTCAGTGTGTCAATTGTTCTGTCTGTGAGTTTTGCTTGTCATACTTCAGAATTAAATTGATGCAAACAACCTGTCTAACTGTAACTAATTCCAACAGCTAATGCAGAATATCTGCAGAGGTACTGTTGCAACAAATGAGCATCATGGAAGCAAGATGATTGCTTCCAATCAGGATCTCTTTCCTTGAGCAAGGTAAAGAGTAATGCTCCCTGATCAGCTCGGTCTGATTGACATTGCTTAAACAAAAGAAGTAACTTACAGTTCCAAACTCCAATGTTCTTTTATTGGACTGGTCACACTTCTTACATAATCTTGCCTTCTTTTTGCATCATCACAGATCTCATAATCACCAAATATTTTTAGAAAGGCTTTTTCAGAAACAACTCTGTCACGATTAGTCTTATTTTATAATACTCCGCCACAAGCATCATATTTTGATACAAGTCCCTAACTATGTGGACTTATATTATGCATCTGTATGGAGCATGTTTAGAGAACCAGTTTGGGTTCTTGCCGGAGCGATCGACGACAGGGCTATTCATTTGCTTCGTCAACTTATAGAGCGATTTCGAGAGAGGAAGAGAAATTTGCATATGGTCTTTATTGATTTAGAAAAAGTTTATGATAAGGTGCTAAGAGGTATTATGGTGGACATTGATGAAAAAGGGAGTCCCCATCAAATATATTAACATAATCAAGGACATGTACGATGGAGTAGTGGCAAATATCAGAACTTGTGGAGGCATAACAAGTGATTTTTTTATCACAATTGGATTGCATCAAGGATCTGCATTGAGTCCATTCTTATTTGTCATAGTGATGGATGAGCTTACTAGAGCTATTCAGGATGAGATACCGTGGTGTATGCTATTTGCTGATGATATTATCCTAGTCGATGAGACGAGAGCTGGGGTAAATGTCAAATTGGAGTTATGGAGGCAAACTCTAGAATCTCGAGATTTTAGATTAAGTAGGACCAAAACAGAGTATATGGAGTGTAAATTCAGTAAACAGGAAATCCGAGATTATAGTATTGTGAGACTAAATGGATAAGAAATACCGATGAGTAGTCATTTTAAGTACTTGTGTTCTATTATCCAAAAGGATGGGGATATCAATAGTGATGTCAACCATAGGATCCAAGCTGGCTGGTTGAAATGGAGGAGCGCAATAAGAGTTTTATGTGATTGTAACATTCCGTTATGACTGAATGGAAAGTTTTATCGGACCGCTATTAGGCCTACTTTGTTATATGGCTCAGAATGTTGGGCTATAAAGAGATCATGCCCAGAAGATGAATGTAGTAGAGATGCGCATGCTTCATTGGATGTGTAGTAACACGAGGAGAGATAAGGTGAGAAATGAGGATATTCGTAATAAGATAGGTGTAACCTTTATAGAAGAGAAGATGAGAGAAAGCTGCCTACGATGATTTGGTCATGTGCGTTGTAGACCTACAGATGCGCCAGTTCGGCGAGTAGAACGTATCAAATTAGGGTAAGTTAAAAGAGCGCATGGGAGGCCGAAGAGAACATGGATGGAGGTAATACGACAAGATATAGAGGCTAAAAGTCTTAGTGAAGGCATATTGCTTGATAGGAATGAGTGGAGAAAGCTGATCCATGTGCCCGATCCTGCATAATTATCTTTTGGTTCATGTAGCCTACCCAAATACTTGGGACAAATGGCTTAGTTGTTGTTGTTGTTGTTGGAGCATGTTTAGAGCTTGCAAATTAGGTTGCAAAGGGATGGTTGGGGCCCACATGGTTAGGGGCTTATATCAAATTCATGGGCTCTTGTATCCTAGAATCATTCAATATAATGAAGTTTTCAGACTAGACAGAATGGTTCGAGTACCATAACCAAGGCATCATTTGGTTTCGTCCGAGAACTCAACTAATAGCTTCCAAAGAGATACTCTTATTGTACATTTCATTACACCACCATAGTGCTATTTGAAAATTCCTCAAGTCCAAGCTACCGTTCTCTCTTTGAATGCTATATGGAATTCTTGCTATTATAATAAGATTTATGCTAATTAAAACTTATGATGCAATATGCTTATAAATTGATAATGATATACCATTATGCTTCTATTCACTTTTTGAATTATAGTGTCCTTAGATTTGAATGCAATTCCCTAGACAGTTGTTATCACCTTTGTGTTTCTTTAAAGTCATTTGATCCTAGTTTTGGGAATTTGGAGGGTTGCTCCTGGTCACATGAGCTTATACTGCATGATTTGTAGGTCCACCTACCTGGCTAATCAGTCTTCTAGGATTATGGCAATGCCATCTCTTGCTCATAGTTGCCGTGACTAGGAATTTGGCACCATCTCATAGCCATAGGCTGGCAGCCAGCCACAAAGTCTTGCTCAATTCTATTGTACAGCTTGTCAATCTTGAGTTTGCTTCATGGGTCACATTTTAATGGGAATGACTTGAATTTTTGTACCAATTAACTGTCTGGAAATCTACAGCTTAACTAACAAATCAAGATTGTATGCAGATGCATTCCATTGCTTAAAAGCCTTTCTTACTGATGCCCTTATGAGTATTCTTGAAACCTATAATATTGTATTTTGTAGGAATTTGAACTGTGGAAGGGTAGGCTAATAGAGAGCGAACAGAAAGCTGCAACAGGATTTTTCAGTGTCATCAAAAGGCATGGTGAATCTGAGCTGGATAATATATCTTCCCATATGGAGTCTGATGCTATCAATCAAGCTGGGTTAGACCACAATTCAAAGTTGCAAGATCTATTTGTTGTTCCATTTTCTCAAGAATATAGTGCTCATCTTTCAAAAGCTGCTGAGCTTCTTAGAAAAGCATCAGAATTGACTGATTCGTCCAGGTAGGCGGTTTCCATGAAAGATTTATGCTGTTCCAAATTTGCAGTCTTCTCACTTTTCATGTTGTTTAAATAAATGTGGAAAATGTTTTCTACTGTCTTTCCTAAGCCTGAAGAAGTTGCTGAAAACCAAAGCAGATGCTTTTCTGTCAAACGACTATTATGAATCTGATATAGCCTGGATGGAGTTGGTGAGTACGCTTCTTCAGATCTAGTTTCAAAAATATATGTAGTCACATTACATTTATGGCTCCATGTTAATTCTGGTTTTGTTTTCTATATTCATCTATCTATTGTCTTGGCTTGATGATGCTACCTTGTAATGTACTCTCCATACTCTTCACCCAACAGTGAGCACCAGACATATAGAAAACAATTAATTAGTTTCTATTTTAATCTGTTACTATATCATATATACGAGCATTTCATGAAAATACAGAGGGGAAGGTTGACCTGGTGGCCTTGTTCTATCTCTATTCTGTATTATTGATTAAATCAACATTGGACCTCATTTCTGCAAAATCTCTACAGAGAAAATGTAACATGAAAAACTTCTGTGCAGAGAACTTGGAAGTTTCTAGTTGGACTTTAATTTTATTAGTGACAGTCTAGGAATAGAATACTCATAATCTGTTGGCTCCTGCTCTGGGTGATTCCATTTGATTCTACATTTTT